>JASDQU010370474.1:22296-68042 GCA_032191745.1 Picea mariana | reverse complement strand
AAGTGATTAACACAAATTAAAATATTAACACCAAATAAATGAAGCTCAACCGTTTATTTGTTAATCAATAATAAAATTTAATATATTCTTTTAAGGATTTGTTTCATCTTATCAACCTTTCGGCGTTCACCAACAATTATTTAGCTGTTGTGCTAGTAAATAATCTTTTCATTAGAAATGCCTTATTGGACGCCGAGGGTTTTCTTACAATTTAGCCAATGCGTCCATCAAACCCTTTGTTTTCTTTTCTTTCAAAATATTGAAAGCCACTCACGCTGCCAGGCTCAACCGTATCGTTCCTAGAGCCTTTTTGTCAAGAATCTACCATTCTTCATCCTTCATAGTCGTTGGCTACTTTTCTATTCTGCCCAATGGTAGGAATAGATCCTTATGATATAAATATTCTTCCATCTACATCTTCCATAATTGGTAGTTTTGGCCGTTAAATTTCTCGACCCTAAACTTTCCATCTTCCGACATTGCTCCCACTCGAATCAGGAACCCTCTTTTTCTGCGAGTTACCTTTTCCTCTGATACCAGTTGTTAGAAAAATAGGATCGCGGAGAAAAAAAATAAAACAAATGTGGAAATAAAACACATAAGATACACAATACAATAGAGACACAGATATATGTGGTTCACCCAATGTGGGCTAGGTCCACTAGAGAAATTTTCAGGTCCTTCCTTTATTATTATCTCGCAAATGAAGGGATACAACCTACAACAAACCCACTGTAACTTCCGCTTCTTTCTCACACAGTCTCTTCTCTCAGAATATAATATTCAATAACATACTTAGCCGCAATACATTTCCCTCATAAAAGAGGGTTTCCTTCTAGGGAAAAAAACCCTAACACAGTTTCTACTGTTAGATCTGTGACCTTATAATGAATGGTCCATATTTACAATGAAATTACAATATACATTTACAAGTCAATTTTTCCTTCGGGGGATTCACCCCCAAACCCCGACTGGGGCTCGCTTGTCCCCGGACCCCGTAGAGGGGGTAACCCCCCTTTGCACTCCCCCAATTGAAAGAGTGTACATTATTTTGGGGTGTAAAGTATTCATGGGGTATAAACACGACTGAAAACAAAGATCTCTGAATCTGGAAGATAATCAAGCTCCACATCCAACATAGATATACAAGGAAATGGTTGAAAATGAAATGGATTTAAAAATAAAATGTGTGAGATCCGATAATGGAGGAGAATTCACTTCAAAGGAATTTATGGATTTATGCAACAAGCATGGAATAAAAAGGAAATTCTTCATTTCTAGGACACCTCAACAAAATGGAGTTGTTGAAAGGAAGAACATGACACTACATGAAATGGTTCGAACAATGCTAATGGATTCCAAGTTGACAGATGTCTTTTGGGCACATGCGGTGCATACAACATTTCACATTCAAAATAGAGTAATGCTCAGAAACAATAATGATAAAACTCCCTATTGTTGAGGACAAGATATGAATTGATCTTACTCAAGCACTTTTAGACTTTACTTGGCTAAAGTAAAGTAGATGGGAATATCACCCTATGTTTATAGCCAACAAAAATATATATCCTAACTCACAAGTATTAATTACAAGTTCTTAGGCTAGTTTTTTATCAACAAAAAGATTGTTGGAAATTCACTTTTTATGTATTTTTCTGAAAATATCAGTTGTTGAAATAAATGTAAGAACAGAAGTAAAGACACCAAAATTATAATTAATGTAGATGAGACATAAAGCAATCCTTTATTTCATTCCAATTCACCAAAGAGTCATTGTCTTTACAAAACTTCACACATAAATCTTGGACCAAAGTCAAACTTAGAAATCCTCGATGGAACATACAAAAGGATCTCTGACAGAAAACCAAAACTGAACTCTGAAAGATGGATCAGCTTGCCACAAATTGCTTCCCACTCGACTCTGCACAATAGCCTTTATTAGTCATGAAAGTTAATTCACAAACAGACAAGTCTACACAGACTATCAAAGATAGATCAACACCTCTGAAGAAGAAGTGTCTGAATGATTTGATTCAGCCCTGAATGTTGCTGTCTACAATAAGACCCTGCTATCACAAAAGAGAATTAGGCTATGATGAATATATGAATGAATGAAAACTGAACTATCTCAACATAACTCAAAGAAAAAACCTTAGCATGCTTTGTGCTTCTATCCTCCTCTTGTTCCTCCCCTTAGTTTAGCTTTTAACAATTTAGAATTGGTTAGAGTAGTTGAACTAACTTATTAGATAAGCTAACATAAGGCCTTAACTAACTTTAGTTAAGGAAGGGGGGACAAGTAATAATCATAATAGGATCATAATTAAATAATAACTAATAGGTGGGACCCCTTGTGACTCCCCTAGTTACAACAATCATTACATCATAACATAATACATTTGTTAACCAAACACACTCCTTGTGTCTCCCTTCAAAAAATATTTTCCTTTGACAATTTTAGCTCATAAAACTTGAAAATAATTCAGACTAATACTCATATATCCAAAATAAGACCTGTTGTCCAAAATAAAACATGTTGTCCAAAATAAGACCTGTTGTCCAAAATAAAATAGGTTGTCCAAAATAAAACACGTTGTCCAAAATCCATGGAGTCCATTGTCATAAAACAATAAATGACATAAAAATTAAAACCCATATTTTCCAGTCTGTGAAGCAACCCTTCCTTGGTTGCTGCTGTCACCTCCTGATTTCCCTGAAAATTCCTTGAGCTGGGCAGATCCTTTAGGATTTATCTCACTAATCACATGGGAATAATCATCCCTCAGATGCATCCATGAAGACATGGATTTTTCAGAGTCATCGGAGGCTGAGGAAGGGGTAGTGACAAATTTTCCTTTATCAGATGCATGGTGGGCTTTCGTTTTCAATCTCTTGTTGGCATGGGGGGATTGCACTGACGAGTGGTTAGGGGAAGATTGGGAAATGGGGTTCAATTGTGGGAGAGAAGGAAAGGTTAAGTTTGGCCAGCCAAGGTGTTGGGAGACTTCCGGGTGAACAATCTCCTGCCACCCATCATTTTCTGGGACTTCAGGCTGTAAAGAGACATGAGGAGGCACAAGTATACCGTGGGCTTGAGGGGATTGGAAGGGAGGCCTTTCAGGCCTTGGTTGAACTATTCTCTGTCCAATCCAATTAAAGAACCCAACATGGAACAATTGGCCAAGCTCTTCAGAATCAACATCAAAATGTATTGAGAATCTAGGCCTCCTTGGGCCTCAATTCCAGTTACCTCTACCTCTGTTTCCTCGACCATGGCTTCCCCGACTGAAAAAACTCATTCTGCATATGTTAACAATTAGAAAATAGTATTTTAAATAACCATGCATGACAACTCCTTAAAAATATGAAAGAGATTTGGCTCAGAATGTATCAGGCTCATGCAATCCAATCCATACAAATTCTTCTAATGTTAATCAATTAGCAGGGGGGTGGAAAAAATGTTCAGGATACATGAGGGGTTTGTAATTTGTGAAAAAAATATATAATGAAAGGGAAGAGATATGGTCACTACTCAATGATAAAAAAAATCAACTGTAAGAAAACCAATAAACCTCACTGCAATCCACACATAATTCTGCCATTTCTATCCAATATAACACAAAAAAATTCTTAGTTGTGATCAATATTAGAACAGGGGGTGAAAAATTAATATGGGATATGTGAGGGGGTTGTAATTAGCGGAAAATGAGATAATGAGAGGGGAAAACAAATGTTTACTGTTCATGAGATTAATCAAGCAATTCATAATATCAACCAACAATCAGATGACTGAGTAGTAATTCTTGTGTATTTAACTAGTTCACTGTCCAATAATAAAATATCCAATACAACACCATTACGAAACACAAGTACTTCAAAATTTTTTTAAGAGGTTCTTTTCCTTTTATTCGTACATTCTACATGTTATAACAGTCAACAACAACACTCAATCTATAACCATTAACATCCATCATTTCCATACATTTCCCCAATCCACGTTTGTATTTGAAAGTAGAGTTTCCAAATAATAATAATGAAGACTCTACTTCTATTAATAGAGCCAATCAAGATCTTGTAATGATATCCATTACCATACATATATATGTAGTAGAAAAATAAAAATGATCAGGACCTCACATATCATGCATGAAAGGAAATTGACTATAACCAACAGTCACTATTTAGACACAGGCTATGCTGAAACGAATTTCCGAAACCATGTAACCATGCCACTGTAAAAAG
This sequence comes from Picea mariana, assembly GCA_032191745.1. Classification (NCBI taxonomy): domain Eukaryota; kingdom Viridiplantae; phylum Streptophyta; class Pinopsida; order Pinales; family Pinaceae; genus Picea; species Picea mariana. Next base: position 63,800 of record JASDQU010370474.1, on the reverse strand, counting down.
AAAATATCTTAGTGCTATTCAAAACTGGGCCAAACGTCCCACACAACTGTCATCAACAATGATCAATTGCAAAAAGAAAAACGCACTTAGAATTCAGGGGTATCGCTGGGCATACGAAACAAGCCATCCATATTATACGTGGTGCAAGACTGAGGGAATTCCACAGTGTCATAATTCCCATAACCACACAACAATAAATAACCATGATAAACTCAAAAAATTCATTCTGGGCCCTTTATTTAGTCGCCTGTGAGTGACAAGACCGCACACATTCAAGTGTAAAAAGATGCAGTAAACATATCCAATCCAATCTTCTAATTCTCAAGACATCATCTACAGGACATGGCATGTGTGATAACACCAAACCCCTGTGACTAATGTCAACCATTATCGAACCTCATAAGCACCACTCTAACGACTGTATAATGACCAACAATTTGACACTGTGGTAAGGGAGATAATAGGCCAACACGTGTGATCACGGTGTATACCCACAAACCAAAATGAAAATGACAGAGGCCCTTTCATAAAAAAATTGATTCTTTGACAAAAGGCTGGCGACTGTGACCCTTATAAGTGCAATTGGCAATGCGGGGCTCATGCTATTACCACATAGGTAGTGGTCAACACCATACTAACATGACTGCTATATGAATTGCAGGTGAGCCTGTATTCGAAGTAAAAGGCCACAATAAACTTAAGATGCCCGACATACTCCTTATGCAACTTCGGTCTTGAGGGTTTATGGGTTTGCATAGTAGCCATCACATGAAGGATAGGGCACCAAATATGTTGGAAAATTTGGGGTAAAGGCATGCACCCAAGGAGGAACAAGATGCTTGTGGATGGGAAGCATCTCCCTGACAGAGTTGGACAGGTTCTAGTTATACCCAGGAACCACGAAAACAATCACCCAACCAACCTTTTAAAAGAAACCCTTTAACAAACACAGTGGTAACAAAACTACCGCCCAGGAAGACCATGAAATCACAACAATTATACTGTAATGACCCTAAGTAATTAATCAATTGTCATGATTTAAATAATTGTTTAATGTATATTAGTTAATTAATTAATTAATTAATTGTCATGATTTAATATTTTTTAATGTATATTATTTAATTAATTAATTGTCCTAATTTAATATTTGTTTAATGTATATTAGTTTAATTAATTAATTAATTTCATGATTAAATATTTGGTTAATGAATTTGAGTTTAATAAATTATTAATTTATTAAATGGAGACTTAATGTATCGAATGATGGAACCATTAAAGAGAAAGGGGATAAGGTAGATGACACTTAATGGAGAGATAAGGTGGGTGAGACTTAATGAAGGTAAAAGGCGGTGAATGAGAGAGGGGGGAAAGGAGCATAAGAGAAGGGAAAAACACAGGAGAAGGGACTTTTGTTTTGGGGAGAGCATCATTTTCATAGGAGAGGATTACATTGTTGATTTGGGGGCTAGAGTAGCTTGCGGGAGGAGGGTACTACTACTTTTTTCTTGAGGAACTTGTTGGAGTTTGGTGGACTGGGACAAGGGGCATCTGTTGTTGGGAGTTTTGGGCTTGGGGGCCAGGAATCCTTACGGAATCCTAGAGCTAGGGAGCTGAAGAGGCTATGTTCCTAGCTGGATGGGAGGAACAGATTCAGTTTTGGGCAGAGTTTGGGTAGAGCAGCTTGGGCAGAGTTTCAGCTTTAGCTTGGACAGACGGAGTTTGGGAAACAACATCACTTGAGAGGTATTTATGTTCATTATTATGGCATGTTCATTATCGTTATGATGGTTCATTATTTTACTACGCTATGTATGTTATTCAATATGTTATTTATATCATGCTGCTTATTTTGAATTTTGTTGAACCATGAACTGTTATTTAGCTGAATATAGAATCGTAAAGAAATTATGATAGAAATTTTATGTTTAAATTTATAAAATTTTCGGTTCTGTTAGATAGGACCTTACACATGGTATCAAAGCCAATAAGAGTACCATTCAGTTCGAGAAGGGGACAAAGTTGTCACCTCGATTTATAGGACCGTTCAAAATCCAAGAGAAAATTGGACCCGTTGCCTATCGTCTCGTACTGCCAATCCACTTGCATAAAACTCATAATGTTTTTCATGTATTCGTTCTACGTCATTATGTTGATGATGAATCACATAAACTAAATTGGAAGGAATTGCAGGTATTGGACATGGGAACCCTCACGATAGAACCGTTACGCATATTGGACCATAGAGTCCGACAGTTCAGGAACCGTCTGGTAGACCAAGTTAAGGTCCAGTGGGACAAGTTTAGTCCAGGATCTACTACTTGGGAGGATGCCGAGACGTTACGACGAGATTATCCCTCACTTTTTTTACCACCTTGAGAATATGTTTCTCGAAGGTTGGGTGTATGTAACACCACCTTTTGACTTAGACAACTAGGATTACCTGAGGCCTAAACACCTTTATTTTCTATTCACAGTGAAACTATTAATGATACACTTGAACTTTTAAGACGTATGAACCTTTATGAATGTTTAAAACGTTACTTGAATGATGATGGATATGATGCGATCTACTATGTAAATTTAAATTCTATGAATGTTTAAATTCCATTTGAATGATGAAGGATGTGATGCGACCTACTATGTGAATGTAAATTCTATAAATGTTTAAATGTCACTTGAATGATGATGGATATGATGCAATCTATTATGTGAATGTGAAATCCATGAATGCTAATGTTATATGAATGATGGTGGATATGATGCAAGCTATTATGTAAATGAAAATTCTATGAATGTGTAATGCTAATTGAATTATGGGGATATTATGAGATCTATTTCTAACTTGAAAACTTTGATATTAAAGTTGTTGGTACGTGGATACCGAATTGAAATTATGGTTGTATGAAATTACATGATGATAATGCATAGATATGTATGAGTTTGTGTTACAGACTAATCTACAGGTCATTGGGCTATGAAATAGCCAAGGGATAATGATAATGAAAGTGGATGTCATGACCACTGACCAAGAAACAATATGGTATGAATCTTCGCATGTGAAATTATATTGGTTTGAATGAATTTCTATGATACGTGGACCAATGCAAGATTTTAGGTGGTGAGACTGCCTAAAACTGAATAAATGATGAAAAAACTCCCAGCAACACGGTGCCACTATATATTCCATTGTAGGGTGTGGACCCTAATCCTATTAGGAGGGGTGGAGGCATTTCCCACCATGTATCCTCCGAAACCTGGAGTCATGGGAGGACGGTGTTATCTCACTCCCCCCTAGACGTGTGATGATGACTGTTAGTTGCCTACTGGGGAAGCTTGGTCAAGATAGCGACACTTCCACTTACAGGTTCTATTTGGAGTTAGGTCAATATAGTTGACGCTCCAAGATAGTCCAGCAGAGGAAGGATAGGAATGGAAAATGGATGTAAGTTAGGGAGGAAGGATGAGTAGAAATAATTGAGAGTGTATGGAGATTCGTCTTATGGTGGAATTTATTGTTTTTCCTTTTGAAAAGAAAATGTGTATATATGAATATTCATAATTACATAACTAAACCACAATTGTCTAAATAAAATTGTTGAGCTAGACTATTGTAATTAAGGGAATTCGCAAACATTTCATTGGTTTATTATCTTTTATAAAATGAATAGTCTTGTTGATTGGATTGGATGCATACATAAATTACTATAGAGGTGATAGTTATTGTTATTAGTACATGCACGATACTTGTATGTACTAGCTACATATGCATTTCTTGTACATGTACACTAGTATGTATGAGTTTTCTTGGCTTACCTACTAATAATGTTGATTATTGGATATGAATGTGTGACCCATGTGTCTTTTCCCTTGTATCATAAAATACTTTAACTTCGTGATGAAGTCTCCTGAAGGGTGGGTGTATGTAACAACCCTAAGTAATTAATCAATTGTCATGATTTAAATAATTGTTTAATATATATTAGTTAATTAATTAATTAATCAATTGTTTTGATTTAATATTTTTAATGTATATTAGTTAATTAATTAATTAATTAATTGTCCTGATTTAATATTTGTTTAATGTATATTAGTTTAATTAATTAATTTCATGATTAAATATTTGGTTAATGAATTTGAGTTTAATAAATTATTAATTTATTAAATGGAGACTTAATGTATCGAATGGTGGAACCATTAAAGAGAAAGGGGATAAGGTAGATGACACTTAATGGAGAGATAAGGTGGGTGAGACTTAATGAAGGTAGAAGGCGGTGAATGAGAGAGGGGGGAAAGGAGCATAAGAGAAGGGAAAAACACGAGAGAAGGGACTTTTGTTTTGGGGAGAGCATCATTTTCATAGGAGAGGACTATATTGTTGATTTGGGGGGAGTAGCTTGCAGGAGGAGGGTACTACTGGTTTTTTCTTGAGGAACTTGTTGGATTTTGGTGGACTGAGACAGGGGGCATATGTTGCTGGGAGTTTTGGGCTCAGGGGCCAGGAATCCTTACAGAATCCTGGAGCTAGGGAGCTGGAGAGGCTCTGTTCCTAGCTGGCTGGGAGGAACAGATTCAGTTTTGGGCAGAGTTTGGGCAGAGTTTTAGCTTCAGCTTGGACAGACATAGTTTGGGAAACAACATCATTTGAGAGGTATTTATGTTCATTATTATGGGATGTTCATTATCGTTATGATGGTTCATTATTTTACTATGCTGTGTATGTTATTCAATATGTTATTTATAGCATGCTACTTATTTTGAATTTTGCTGAACCATGAACTGTTATTTAGCTGAATATAGAACCGTAAAGAAATTATGATAGAAATTTTATGTTTAAATTTATGAAATTTTAGGTTCTATTAGATAGGACCTTACATATACGCATAACCATCGATTTCCATTCAAGGCTGGAACCACACATTTGAAACACTCAGGCCAACACAAACCCATACAACTGAGCCAAAAACATTTCATAACAAGAGTGAAGTCAAGAATGGCCAAAAGAGACATACCTATCAATCGAAAACCTTAAGATGAGGAGCGGCCAGGCGGTTTCACCCTACTGAAAATCAGGAGCGCGAACACAACAACCAGATCAAACAATATTCCGATGAGGGTGGTGACCAAATAGGAAGGGTAAAGGTGACGTGCAGTAAATGCACGTCATCTCCACCCTCATCTCATTTACTCCATAGTACATGTCAACGAGCCTTCCATTAACACCATTAATCAACCAGTGCATTGATAGTATCAATACATTTAAACCATAGCATAATCCAAGTTCACATAATAATACAACCAATTGCAATCACCTTGCCAAATGTGCCACCTATGTTTTCATTTCTGATATAACTCAAATAAATCGCTTGACCACTATACAGTCTAAACGATCATGTATAGAATCATCACCAAATAGCGTGATCAACATCAACCCGAAACATAACATAATCACCATAAAAATGCAAGCCATCACTTCCATGAGCCACCAACATCATAACATATGTATATAAACTACCGATCCCTTTAATCAATGCATAACCAATGCATTATCACCTTGCCAAATGCGCCACCAAAATTTCCTCCATATCCATATAAAATGTAATTTAACAATATTTCATAGCCATTTCTTTGTTAGCTAGGACTTAACCACCATCAACAAGTATTTTCATGCAAATAGTATCGTAGAGCTAGGTCTCTTTTTTTGCATTAGATATAGTATTTTACTTTTCCTCAAAATGCCTTTCTGTAATTTTCACTAACATTTATGTTGCACAGGCGAGAAGAAAAAATACCATAAATGAATAGCAGGCTATAGAATCATGAAGGAAAAACATCTCAAAACTTAACTAATATCAATGACAACCATATTCTCATCAACCAAGCAACTTTGTAGCGCATCATCGTAACATTGAAAATGAATAGACCTGATCTTCAAAAGTTCAAGGGGGTCCCACCTACTAGCATTATTTAGTCTTATATAATAATAGGCTTAGCAACACTTTGCCAGCGAAATTACGTTGACGTTTTCAATCGTCAACAAATTGGCGACTCCATAGGGAAATTTGTTTTTAACAGATTAGAACTCAAAACTCTTGGTTTCGCAGACCAATAATAGTAATCTCAAGAAGACGTGACTCAAATGATTATGCAACAGGGGGAAGTGAGTGGATTTAATGGAAAGATGAACGGGAATTTGGGAATAACTCATGAAAAGTGTTAAGTATGAGGGGTTTTACCACTGTATGCATAGTCATAAGCTCTTAAATTGAAAGAGGAAGCTTACAGTTTTTCTCTTAAGATCTTGATGGATGAAGAAATGACAAGTAGAAGCGGGAAACAACCAATTCCTCGTAAGATAGCAGTGGAAATATGTAACAAATTCAAGGGCCCTTCAACGAAGAGATCATAACAGCTGTACAAGCTTGATTGTTATTGACTAGAAATGCTTTGCAGGAATGTCATTGTGGAAGAATTGATCCAACAATATAACTTGACCAAATACTAAAAGATGATAAAGACAAAAATTGCAACAGAAGTAATAATGCAAAAATTAAAACAGCAATAGTAAAAGACAAAAATAAAATGCAGCAAGAAAAAAAAACAACTCAGAAGCAGAAACCAAAGTGTTGTAAACCAGAAATAGAAGCACCAAAATTGAAAACAAAGCTAAACTACTAGTATACATAAGATTCAATCAAGAAAGAAAACTTTTCACGCTGGTCCCTCGCAATATTTCAAACGAGGACTACTCATGGTGTGGGAAAACCATTGTCTCTGCAATTCCTTTAAAATTTCTGAGTTAGTGTCAAAGACAAAAGTAATCTGGAAATGGCCCAACACTTGAAATCCTGATGTAGCTATCAACCCTTTGACGAATATGATTAGATCATCAAGATAAGCATGAAGACTGACTGACTCATTGAAAGTTTTGTGTATAGGCCTTCTCAAGGTGATACTTGTATCAAATAATCCAGAGGGCAGAAAATTGTAAGACATAGTGTCATGATTAGTAGTGGAAATGGTGTTGTGATAATTTTCCCCTTCTACCTTGATTTTATTGTAACCAAACAAACTCTCAAGTAAGGGCTCCACGTGTAACTCTACAACCTATTGCAGAAACATTCTCATATTGGGAGGAGGGAAAGGATTTATTATAATTGCTTGCCTGAAAGTTTGAAGACTAGTGCAGGTCCTAAAAAAATTTGGGGTCTTCGAAGTAGGTTCCCAATTGTAAACCTCTTTAGGGTGGAAAAAAGAAAACATTTCAGTTCTTAAGGAATTCCTCAACTCCCTCTGAAAGGTTGCTTCTAGTGTAGAGTTCACAAATATTTGTTTTTGCCTGGCTGTTTTCATAATATGTTGAACAAGACTTGGATCAAAACCACGAAGACCCACATTAAACCAAGCAAAAACCTTTCAAAATCCACTAAGTAATTCAACAGATTTCATTTCTTCTTTATCCGAACCCTGGATATTTATTTTAACATTCAAGGAAGATCCAGGTGTCCTAATGTTCATGGAGATGGCTTCAATCACCTTCAGTTGTGACTCCTCTTCCTTTTCTTTATTTCCTCCAACACTCAAGGAAAACGAAACCTCGAGAGGAGTCAAGACTTCAGGAATTTCATTATTTTCTATAGATATAATCTTCTCAGGCTTGAGAGGTTCATTTTGATTGACAACACAATTTCTTTCATTGTTAGGGATGGCCTTCCAGAATTTTTCATTCTTAGAAATGTATGAACGATGTAGAGATTGAAGAGCACAATCAGGCCAGTGAGGTGAGAGCTGCTGAGTAGGAGAAGCTGCGAAGACAACTAATCAATCAACTATTGAATTCAACTCCTTCCTAACATGAGTGATGTTAAAATATAGGAGGTTCGAGACAAGTGCCCAAATAGTTTGGGAATATTGTTCCATCAACTTGTTGCTAGGAGAGAATGTCTTACGTATCAGGTTCACAACAAGCTTGGAATTTTTGAACACTGAAAGGTGACCACAACTAAGATTAAGGGCATTCTTGATGCCTAACAACAAAGTTTTGAACTCAGTGGCATCGTTTGAGAAAGAAAACTCCAACCTGTATGATAGATTATGAATCTTTCCTGCAGGGGAAACCAAGGTAATACCAGCCCTGTTACCCTCATTATAATGTGAACCATCGAAGTTCATATGCCACAATTCATCCTCTAAATAAATTATTTCCAGAGGAATATCATCCTCTTCAGCGAATATGGAATACACTCCTAGGTCTTCTTCGATATGGTTTACACCAGACTGCGGAACATTCTCTATGTAGGGTGAGATTCTTCCTTCTCTAAGGACTATGATATTCTTTCCATTTTGAGGAACGAATAGATGTGTCCCATTGAGTGAGAGGTATCCACCTGTTAGGGCTTGTTAATCACTCCCCAAGATAATTGAGTAATTTCTTACATGCATATCAATCACCTGAATGTCGAGGGTTGTTCTTATCTTAGGATGAGCGCATAAAACCAAGATTACATCCTTAATCTCGCCTATGGTCGTTTGTTGCAGACTATTATAGGAAAGCATGCTTCTGGAGTTTTCGTTTGTACAAGATAAGCCTAGCTCTTCCATAATAATCTTCGACATGACACTTGGGCCTGAACCACCATCAATGAGGCAACAATGGGCGATTTTATCCATGATCTTTACTGAAATATAAAAAGGGGGATTTTCTATAGGGTATCTGAACTTATGTACACCTAATGTATTTATAGAAAAATCATCTTCGCTTACCTCTTCGAAAAGATTGGATACAACAAAAGCTTTTCCTTCCATGAATTGTTTCATATGCATCTGTTGTTCAGGGACAAAAACCATGTCTAGGAGGGTTGCATCTACCTTGATGTTGGCCAATTGATTTAAGATATTGTATTTGGAAGAGGGGGGAGGAGGAGTGATTCCTTGAATCTCACGACCTTTGGGAACCTGGGGTGTAGCAGTAGTTGAAGATGAAATCGGGTTAGAAGAACTATGAGGAGGGTCAAATTTTCCTTTTGGGGCATAGGATTTGTTCCTAGTATTGATGACCATGACATATTTTGTCTTGGTGAAATCTAGGACAATGATAGTGGCTTTTGGTCATTTACCAAAGATCTTGTCTCTGGCACTATTCCTTACCTCACATGTGGTTTCTTTGTTGTGTTCCTTGCAAAAGTTACACCAACTCCGAGGCAGGATAGCCTTCGACAAGAAATTATTTTCAACCAGACCTCTAAAAGGAGGAGCAGAAGAGAATGGAGGTCTAGGGGTGAGTGGGTTGACGATACCTTTCCATTCAAAATATATCATACGAATGTTCATATCTTGGACTACTTGTAAGAGAGCGGGCATATATGTCTGTCTAACTGATTCTCCCTGGGGTGGACCAGTTCATTCAAGCTATTCCTCATACTATGAACAAGTGTGCGGAACCGAGATTAACAATGGCCTTTTATTAAATCTTGTGATGGTAAGGAGAAGGAAATTCATTGTAGTAATGCATGAAGGCATCTTGGTTCTAGGGGCAAATAAGTTCGAGGATTTGATTACACAACTTGGTAAAACGCAGGTTGAAGGACTTGATGTTGTCACCATCTTTGCAAGTGACGTTGTTGTACTCCCTTAACTTCTCAAAAGTGCTTTTGGATTGCTCGTAAGTGGATCGGAACCAATAAATCAGTTCCTCCCAAGTAGACAATATCTTAGGAGGAAGGTCAAAGAAATCAACCGCAACCTTTCCTTCCAAGGAATTGACAAATAGGCACATGCAAGTGTCATTGTCGTTAGCGCCTATATTATGACAAGCCTTCGAAAATGCCACTAGGTTTTCATTAATGCTGATAGTGTTATTTCCTGAAAACTTAGGCAAATTCTCTTTAAACTTCGGAAGCGGGCAAGTAGCAGGTGCTAGGTTAAGAGGAGAAGACACATGCCATGGTGTTGTCATGGAATCTTATTCGAACTAAAAAAGGCTATACTTTTTAATGACTTTGGTGGGGTTTGTAGTAGATTGGACCAGGATATGGTGGTTGTACAAGCTACCAATCACTGATGACGATGAATATTGGGAAGATGGAGCACTTCCAGTGCCACCAGATCCACCACTAGATACCATTATGTGGATGATAGGTGAGGGAAAGAGAGACAAGCTAGATGAATCAGATAAAGTTCTCCTTAGATCACTTTGTTGGGAAGATAACACAACGTTTCTCCTTCCTATTTCAACAATAGGATTGATTTCAGGTGACAAGCCTCTTCTTCTTCTAGAAGCACGAGAATCTAAGGTCATGAAAGAAAGGCCAAAACTGAAGAAACGAGAGGTTATTGCTGATTTCTAGGCTACCTACTTCTAGCTTCCAATTGTTCTTGGACACTAATATCTCTTTCAATTGTTGCCCAAGAACGGTTAAGCTGAGCATGGGCCCTAGAAGTGTCTAAAATAGTATGAAACAGGTTCAAAGCAATGTTGGTTTAGTCTTGGAAACTGGGCTAAAGATTTGGTTGTCTTGCAACAGGAACAATCATGAATAGAATAACAGTCAAGGAATCAAAACAGAAAAGAAAGATGTATCGATGAAAAATCGAGTATAGAATTTAACTAGAGAGATATCGAAGATCTCCCCAATACGATCAACAAATAAATGTTGAGGACAAGATATGAATTGATCTTACTCAAGCATTTTCAAACTTTACTTGGCTAAAGTAAAGTAGACGAAAATATCACCCTATGTTTGTAGCCAACAAAAATATATATCCTAACTCACAAGAATTAATTACATTTTCTTAGGCTAGTGTTTTATCAACAAAAAGATTGTTGGAAATTCACTTTTTATGTATTTTTCTAAAAATATCAGTTGCTGAAATAAATGTAAGAACAGAAGTAAAGGCAACAAGACCATAATTAATGTAGATGAGACATAAATCAATCCTTTATTTCATTCCAATTCACCAAAGAGTCATTGTCTTTACAAAACTTCACACAGAAATCTTGGACCAAAGTCAAACATAGAAATCCCCGATTTAACATACAAAAGGACCTCTGACAGAAAACCAAAACTGAACTCTAAAAGCTGTATCATCTTGCCATAGATTGTTTCCCACTCAACTCTGCACAATAGCCTTTATCAGTCATGAAATTTAATTCAAAAATAGACAAGTCTACACAGACTATCAAAGATATAACAACACCTCTGAAGAATAAGTGTTTGAATGATTTGATTCAACCTTGAATGTTGTTGTCTACAATAAGACCCTACTATCACAAAAGATAATTAGGCTATGATGAATATATGAATGAATGAAAAATGAACTATCTCAACATAACTCAAAGAGAAAACCTTAGCATGTTTTGTGCTTCTATCTTCCTCCTGTTCCTCCCCTTAGTTCAGCTTTTAACAATTTAGAATTGGTTAGAGTAGTTGAACTAACTTATTAGTTAAGCTAACATAAGGCCTTAACTAACTTTAGTTAAGGAGGGGGGCAAAAGCCATAATCATAATAGGGTCATAATTAAATAATAACTAATAAGTGGGACCCCCTTGTGACTCCCTTAGTTACAACAATCATTACATCATAACATAATCCATATGTTAAGAAAACACACCCCTTGTGTCTCCCTTCAAAACATATTTTCCTTTGACAATTTTAGCTCATAAAACTTGAAATCAATTCAGACTAATACTCATATGTCCAAAATAAAACATGCTATCCAAAATCCATGGAGTCCATTGTCATAAAACAATAAATGACATAAAAATTAAAACCCATATTTTTCAGTCTGTGAAGCAACTCTTCCTTGGTTGTTGTTGTCACCTCCTGATTTCCCTGAAAATGCCTTGAGCTGGGGAGAGCCTTTAGGCTTTATCTCACTAATCACATGGGAAAAATCATCCCTCAGATGCATCCATGAAGACACAGATTTTTCAGAGTCATCGGAGGGTGAGGAAGGGACAACGACAACTTTTCCTTTATCAAATGCATGGTAGGATTCAGTCTTCAATCTCTTACTGGCATGGGAGGATTGCACTGGTGAGTTGTTAAGGGAAACTTGGGAAATGGGGTTCAAAGGTGGGGGAGAAATCAAGGTTGAGTTTGGCCAGCCATGGTGTTGGGAGACTGCTGGGTGAACAATCTCCTGCCACACATCAGTTTCCGGGACTTTAGGTTGTAAAGAGGCATGAGGAGGCACATGTATATTGGGGGCTTGAGGGGCTTGGAAAGGAGGCCTTTCAGGCCTCAGTTGGACTATTACCTGTCCAATCCAATTAAGGAACCCAACATGGAACAATTGGCCAAGCTATTTAGAATCAACATCAAAATGTGTTGAGAACCTAGGCCTCCTTGGGCCTCGGTTCTAGTTACCTCTACCTCTGTTTCCTCGACCATGGCTTCCCCGACTAAAAAAAAATCATCCTGCATATGTTAACAATTAGCAAATAGTATTTTAAATAACCATGCCTCACAACTCCTTAAAAATACGAAATAGATTTGGCTCAGAATGTATCATGCTCATGCAATCCAATCCATCCAAATTGTTCTAATGGTAATCAATGAGCAGGGGGGTGGAAAATATGTTCAAGAATACATGAGGGGTTTGTAATTTGCAAAAAAAAGATATAATGAAAGGGAAGAGATATGGTCACTACTCAATGATAACAACAATCAACTGTAAGCAAACCAATAAACCTCACTGCAATCCACACAAAATTCCTCCATTTCTATCTAATATAACACAAAAATTTTCTTAGTTGTGATCAATATCAAAACAGGGGTGAAAAATGAATATGGGATATGTGAGGGGGTTTTAATTAGAGGAAAATGAGATAATGAGAGGGGAAAACAAATGTTTACTATTCATGAGATTAATCAAGCAATCCATAACATCAACCAACAATCAGATGACTGAGCAATAATTACTGTGTATTTAACTAGTTCACTATCCAATAATAAAATATCCAATACAATGCCATTACGAAACACAAGTACTTCACAAAATTTGTAAGAGGTTTTGTTCCTTTTATTCGTACATTCTACATGTTATAATAGTCAACAACAACACTCAATTTGTAACCATTAATATCCATCATTTCCATACATTTCCCCAATCCACGTCTGTATTTGAAAGTAGTGTTTCCAAAAAATAGTAATGAAGAATCTACTTCTGTTAATAGATCCAATTGAGATCTTGTAATGATATCCGTTACCATACATATATATGCAGTAGAAAAATTGAAATGATCAAGACCTCACTTATCATGCCTAAAAGGCAATTGACTATAACCAACAGTCACTATTTAGACACATGCTATGCCAAAACGAATTTTCGAAACCATGTAACCATGCCACTGTAAAAAACAAATATCTTAGTGCTATTCAAAACTGGGCCAAACATCCCACACAACTGTCATCAACAATGATCAATTGCAAAAAGACAGATGCACTTAGAATTCGGGGATATCGCATGGCATACAAAACAATCCATCCATATTATACGTGGTGCACGACTTAGGGAATTCCACAGTGTCATAATTCCCATAACCACACAACAACATATAACCATGATAAACTCAAAAAAAATATTTTGGGCCATTTATTTAGTCTCCTATGAGTGACTTGGCCGCACACATTCAAGTGTAAAAAGATGCAGTAAACATATCCAATCCAATCTTCTAATTCTCAAGACATCACCTATACGATGCAACATGTGTGACAACACCAAACCCCTGTGACTAATGACAACCATTATTAAACCTCATAAGAACCACTCTAACGACTGTATAATGACCAACAATTTGGCACTATGGTAAGGGAGGTAATAGGCCAACAAGCGTGATCACTGTGTATACCCATGAACCAAAACGAAAATGACAAAGGCCCTTTCATAAAAAAAAATTTGATTCTTTGACAACAGGCTAGCGACTGTGACCCTTAGAAGTGCAATTGGCAATGCGGGGCTCATGCTATTACCATAGAGGTAGTGGTCAACACCATACTAACATGACTTCTATATGAATCAAGGGTGAAATTGTATTCGAAGTAAAAGGCAACAATAAACATAACATGCCCGACAGACTCCTTATGCAGTTCCAGTCTGGAGGGTTTATGGGTTTGCACAGTAGCCATCGCAGGAAGGATAGGGCACCGAGTATGTTGGAAAATTCAGGATAAAGGCATGTTCCTAAGGAGGAATAGGATGCTTGTGGATGGGAGGCATCTCCTTGACATATTTGGACAGGGTTCTAGTTAAACCTAGGAACCGCGAAAACAATCACCCAACCAACCTTTTAAAAGAAACCTTTTAACAAACGTAGTGGTAACAAAACTATCACCTAGGAAGACCATGAACTTACAACAATTATATGCAGAACCATCAATTTCCATTCAAGGTCGGAACCACATAGTTTCAACACTTAGGACAACACAAACCCATACAACTGAGCCAAAAAAATTTCATAACCAGAGTGGAGTCAAGAATGGCCAAAAGAGACATACCTGTCAATCGAAAACCTTAATACGAGGAGCTACTGAGTGGTTTCACCTTGCTGAAAATCCGAAGCACGGACATAACAGCCAGATCAAACAATATTCCAATGAGGGTGGCAGCTAACGGGAAGGGTAAAGGTGACATGCAGTAAATGCACGTTGCCTCCGCCCTCATCTCATTTACTCCATAGTACATGCCAACGAGTCTTCCATTAACACCATTAATCAACTAGTGCATCGATAACATCAATACATTTAAACCATAGCATAATCCAAATTCACATAATAATTGAACCAATTGCAATCACCTTTCCAAATGCGCCACCTATGTTTTCATTTCTAATATAACTCAAATAAATCGCTTGACCACTATACAGTCTAAAAGATCATGTATAGAATCATCACCAAATAGTGTGATCAACATCAACCCAAAACATAGCATAAACACTATAAAAATGCAAGCCATCACTTCCATGAGCCACCAACGTTATAACATATGTATATCAGCTACCGATCCCTTTAAGCAATGCATAACCAATGCATTATCACCTTGTCAAATGAGCCACCAAAATTTCCTCAATATCCATATAAAATGTAATTTAACAATATTTCATAGGCATTTCTTTGTTAGCTAGGACTTAACCACTATCAACAAGTATTTTCATGCATATAGTATCGTAGATCCAGGTCTCTTTGTTTGCATTAGATATAGTATTTTACTTTTCCTCAAAATGCCTTTCTGTAGTTTTCACTAACATTTATGTTGCACAGGCGAGAAGAACAAATACCATAAATGAATAACAGGCTATAGAATCATGAAGGAACAATATCTCAAAATTTAATTGATATCAACGACAACCATATTCTCATCAACCAAGTAACTTTGTAGCGCATCATCGTAACATTGAAAATGAACAGACCTTATCTTCAAAAGTTCAAGGGGGTCCCACCTACTAGCATTATTTAGTCTTATATAATAATAGGCTTATCAACACTTTGTGAATGAAATTACGTTGATGTTTTCAATCGTCAACAAACTGGCGACTCCATAGGGAAATTTTTTTTTAACAGATTAGAACTCAGAACTCATGGTTTCACAGACCAATAATAGTAATATCAAGAAGATGTGACTTGAATGATTATGAAATAGGGGGAAGTGAGTGGATTTAATGGAAAGATGACCAGGAATTTGGGAATAACTCATGAAAAGTGTTAAGTATGAGGGGTTTTACCACTGTATGCATAATCATAAGCTCTTAACTTCAAAGAGGAATCTTATATTTTTTCTCTTAAGATCTTGATGGATGAAGAAATGGAAAGTAGAAGTGGGAAACAACCAATTCCTCGTAAGATACTAGCGGAAATATGTAACAAATTCAAGGGCCCTTCAGCGGAGGATCATAGCAGTTGTGCAAGCTTGATTGTTATTGAGTAACAATGCTTTGTAGGAATGCCACTGTGGAAGAATTGATCCAACAATATAACCTGACTGAATACTAAAAGATGATAAAGACAAAAATGGCAACAGAAGTAATAATGCATAAATTAAAACAACAACAGTAAAAGACAAAAATAAAACGCAGCAAGAAAAAAAAAACTCAGAAGCAGAAACCAAAGTGTTGTAAAGCAGAAAAAGAAGCACAAAAATTGAAAACAAAGCTAAAATACTAGTATACAAAAGATTCAATCAACAAAGAAATCTTTTCACGTTGGTCCCTCTCAATATTTCAAACGAGCACTGCTAATGGTGTGGGAAAACCATTGTCTTTGCAATTCATTTAAAATTTTTGAGTTAGTGTCGAAGACAAAAGTAATCCGGAAATGGCCCAACACTTGAAATCCTAATGTAGCTATCAACCCTTTGAAGGATATGATTAGATCATCAAGATAAGCATGGAGACTGTCTGACTCATCGAAATTTCTGTGTATAGGCCTTCTCAAGGGGATACTTGTATCAAATAAGCTAGAGGACAGGAAATTGTAAGACATAGTATCACGATTAGTAGTGGAAATGGTGTTGTGATAATTTTTCCCTTTTAACTTGATTTTATTGTAACCAAACAAGCTGTCAAGTAAGAGCTTCGAGTGTAACTCTACAACCTGTTGTAGAAACATTATCATATTGGAAGGAGGGAAAGGATTTATTATAATTGCTTGCCTAAAAGTTCAAAGACTAGTGTAGGTCCTAAAATTTTCAGGGGTCTTCGAAGCAGGTTCAAAATTGGAAACCCCTTCAGGGTGGACAAAAGAAAACATTTCAGTTCTTAAGGAATTCCTCAACTCCCTTCGAAAGGTTGCTTCCAGTGCAAAGTTCACAAATCTTTGTTTTAGGATCGAGGAGCAGTAGCCGACTTTATCATTGTAAGGTATCATTGTGAATTTAATAAAATAATTTCTTTTCCCATCCCGCCATATGAGATTGTCATTATTGGAATATTGATTGTATGATTGATTAAATCTCTAACCCGTTAGTTCATAGATCAAATGCATGTGGATTTATTTTTTTGTCTTTAGTGAATGTAGGTCAGCATTGGGAGGAGAGTTGCAGTCAAAGAACGACCAAGCGCTAAAAGGGATTGACATCAAACACGAAAAATAAGGTACGACAACTTAATCTCTTGAGCCTTGTATTTACATATGAGTAATGGGGGTCTAGGCATGGGATGCTGGTAAAAAGTAAGAATCTTTAGGTCATTTCTGCATGCATGATAAAACCCTTAGTTCTAGTCCGTAGGAGGGATTTCCCACCCACAACAGAATTGGCGACCATACTGGGGATCTCTAGGGTTTCTGGGAATATTTTTCTTGGGTATTTTTAAAGACTAGTTTCATTCCTTATTTTTAAAGTTTCTGCAAAAGTCTGAGCTAACAGAGATTCTGGTCTTCCATACTAGTTATCTCTGTTTCTTTGCTTGATTACATCTTTTTTTTCAAGACCCACAAAGGTACACGTGGCCTATATAAGGTCTACACGTGTGTACCCGCACCCTACCCTCACATAGCCCGCGTGTACATGCTAGCTGAGGAAGTGTCATTCGCGTGTATGATTTCAGAAAATTTCTTTTAGAGAGGCATTCATCCTCTCCCCTGTCAGAAGTAATCCTTCTCAGGGGTTTTATGGAACTCATTCTAGTCTCTGTTTTTGAAGTTTTGTAGCTTAGGTTTCACCTCAGATTGATTTTGTTCTATGAAATTTTCCTTCAATTGTTTTCTTTTTCTGTCAAAGTAAGTTTCTGAGTCTTCAAGAGATTATGGTTCTCAATACCAGTGGTCTCTGCCAGTGCTTGATTTCTTGTATTTTCATTTTTGAAGAGTTGTAGAGGTACATGTGGCCTGCATATGGTCTGCATGCGTGTACACGCGCTCTAACCTTACACAGCTCGCGTGCACACGCTGGCTGTTGAACTGTTAGCAACGTACCTGTTGAGAAATTTTTTGTTTAAGTAGAGGCAGTCATCCTTTTCCTTGTCAAGAGTTATATCTCTTAGGGTTCTTGGTCTCTGTCATAGCAACTTAGCCTAGGTTTGGACTCTATTATAGCTTGCTTTTTCATTTAGAACATTTCTTGTGTTTCCTAGCTTTTTTAACTTAGAATCTTTTGTTATTTCTGCTTTGATTGGAAGAAAATATAAAAAAAAAACTTAGTTTGTTAGATCTCTTTCTTTCCTAGCATTTTCTTTGCATTGTTATTTGAAAAAGAAAAAGAAATTAACATAGCATTGTGTTTTCTTAGTTTTAAAAGCATTTCAAAAGGAAAAAAAATAAGAAATATAATCATTCTTTGCCAGTGTTCATATAAGTTTCATCATTTTTCGCAAGAGTCTTAACACCATCAGTTGCACTACCGTACCCTTTTGAGTAAATCAAGACAGTAAAAAGAACGCTAATTAAAATTTACTAGACTTTATGTTTGTAGGGTCCATCAACTAGATTAGGCTAGAGCCTTGATTTAGGTTGGAGAGGAAACTCTTCAAGGCTATAAAAAAAACATATGAGTATGTGCTAAGGAGTGTAGAAGTCCAGTAACGTGGAAATTATCTGGGACCCCCCTCTAACACAGGGGCTAAACACGAGGTCGCGTGTGGAAAGGTAGCGGATATAACCCCTCCAAAGCCAGATCAAGCATAGTGGGGAACACATATAGAGAACTTGTCTTGGGATTCTGTTGATCGCATTTTCCATGGAGATTTGTGGGTCTCGAATCCGTTCGAGTTCCTTAGTTGTCTTTTGGAACACTTGATTTCAATACCCTTGATAGGTTCTGGGCTTGATACCCTGCTCATTGTGGTCCACCCGACTGTCGAATGTACCCTCCTGGTGATTGTTCACGAGCTGGCAACCTAGTTGCCTTTATTTTAGGGACTTACACAGGTGACCGCGGGGGTATACCGCAGTACCTAGGGCAGACATTGAGCCATGCTTTGCAGAGTATACCTGGAGGGTTCTTCCGTATTCAAGTTGCACTTGCACTGGTAAGTTTCTCTAGTGTTGGTTGGTGTAACTTCTCTTCCAACTAGTTAGTCGTTTTCTTGATTTTCCTTTAGGAGTTTTTCTAGTGTGTGCTCTATGCTCCCTAGTTTTCCATAGTGAGTTAGTCAGTCATTTATTTGGGTCTCTGACCTAGGGTGGTAGACTACCCACTCCACCGGTCGTGAGCACTTTTTGGTATTATGCTTAGAAATGAGGAGCCGCCTCTTTATAGGCATTTTTTTTATAACACTGGTTCTTCAGAGTTAGTGTGTGAAACTTTTACGGATTTGAACGATCCCACAAGGGGAGAAACTATGCATAAGATATTCATGGCTAAAGTTCCTGATGATACCAACCAAGGAACCCCTTCGCAAGGGGATTCTTGTGCTTTTCCTTTCTTCGGAAATGTTGGTGTCCCTTTGATGGCCACTTTGTACATTCCTAGGTTGAATGTGGGATTACCGGTTTGGTTGGGTACCATTCCAAATGTCCCAAATGATCTTGACGCTTCTCAGTTAATCACTTTATGTCATGGGCACCCTATTGATGTTTCTTCATCAACAAAGTCTTCTCCTCCTCTTTCTCCCGCCTCTGGTGAAAGTGCAGTTACTAGTAACCGAAAGTCTAAATGAAATAGAAAGAGGAAGAATAGGAAGAATAAATCACCAACCTCTACGAGTCATGTTGGAGATAGGTCAACAACCTCTGCAAGTCATGTTGAATACCAGCACCCAGCCTCTACAATTCATGCTGGGGGCACACACCCACCCTTTGCAAGTCATGTAGGGGGAAAGAGTCTAGTCATTGCTAGTCATACTGGTAATAGGTATGTAGCTTCTACAAGTCATGTTATCAACCCATCACTAACCTCTACAAGTCATGTTGGAGATGTACAACCAACCAGTGCTAGTCATGCTAGGGGCATTAATTCTGTTGAGAAACCTAGACGGATAGGATGTAAGCCTAAGTTCCCTTGTAATCTTTGCAAGGGAGATCACCTTACTCATTTGTGCCCTGGAATTCCAAAGGTAAAAAGATTGTGGTCCCTGTCTACAAGCTCTTCTTATTCTAAGTCTTTTGAGGTTTCCTCACAGTCAATTCAACCATTAGTTGAGAAAGTGGTCATGTCGATGCAGTCATCGGCTGATCCCACTCCTCTTTTGGGGGGTGAGATTCCTTTAGACCATGTAGTCTCTCAGCCTAATCAGCCATTGGTTGAGAAAGTGGTCATGCTGATGTATTCATCGGTTGATCCCACTCCTCTTTTGGGGGCTGAGGTGCCTTTAGACCATGTAATCTCTCAGCCTATTCAACCATTGGTTGCAAAATTGGTCATGCCAATGCAATCATCGGATGATCCCACTCTTCTTTTGGGGAGTGACATGTCTACCGACTATGTTTTTAGCATTTCTGGTTCAATACTTTCAAAAAAAGGGGGAATTCCGCTCGTTACAAGCACACCCCCTCCAAGCCCTAGGATGGTTTACTTTGATTGGAATGACCTTGTTGAGCCTCGTCTTCCTTCTTCCGCACCTTTTCAAATAAGGGTTGAAGTTAATTCAACAAACATTTATCGATGTATTGTGGATGAGGGAGCCTCTGCAAGTATTTTATCCTCCTCGGTTTGGAAAGTCTTGGGATCTCCCAAGCTTGTGTCTTCTTCGCATTAGCTATTGTCTTTTGACAGACGTCCTAGTGAATATTTGGGGATTCTTCCTCAGTTACCTATCTCTTTAGGTGGGAAGATTGTCCGTGTCGATGTTATAGTGGTGAAAGGCCCGTTAGATTTCAATATGCTTCTCAGGTGTGATTATGTATATGCTATGAAATTTGTGGTATCTACGCTCTTCTGGGTGATGCATTTCCCTCACAATCGAAGCATTGTCACTATCGACTAGCTGGAATTTGATAATCACCACCCTAATTCAGATTTAGTTCAAACTACCCCTTTATATGTTCCTAGTGTTCAGGTAGACTCTACCCCGCGACGAGTTAATTATGTGGTGTCTTATCCTCGGTGTTCAATTGCTTCTGAGCAAGAATCTGTGCAATCATCTTTTCCTTATCAAGACTTGGAATCAACAATTGATCCATTTGTTTATCCAATGGGGGCATGGGATCCCTTGCTTCCTCCTCTTGGTCCAAGTGGGATTGAGTATCCTTCTGAGTCTGATCTCGTTGTTAGTAGATCCTCAAGCCCTCGTAATCGTAATTCTTCGCTGATAGACTCTGCCAGTCCTGGCCAAAACCTCTATCATCATATGGAGTATGGTCAATTTACTTCACCCATTGGGACTGTTGACCCTCGTTTACGTGATTTCTCATATTTTGAATTGCCTTCAAATAAGGCTATCCTTGAAACCATGACTATGATTCCTATCCCGTAGGAGGACTTACAGCGTGGTTCATGTTTTCTTCCCTTTTGGGAGACTTCCCAAGTTGACTACTGAAAGGACTCTTAGTCTGATCCTAGCAACAGGCTCTACCTGAACCAGTTTCATACATGAGTCGTAGCCCCCACGGGTCTTCTTTTAAGCCATTTTCAGACCCTCTAAACATGAAAAAATTGCTGAGTGATCTTGTGGCCTTTCACGTTCGTTAAACTGAAATTTGAAGTCACGTATGTCCGGTGGTAGTTTACCCCTTTTTCGGTCCGAATGGCCAACTGTACGAACAAAGGAATACCCTCAGGAATAATTTTACCCCTTTTTTGGGCCTGAGTGACGAAATTTACAAAAAAGGAACCACCACAGAATCCATAGTTAAGCTCTTTTCAGACTCCCTAAAATTTAAAAGATCACCGAGTGACCTTATTCTTTGACACTCATTAAAATGGTCCAGAAGAACATTCCTAATGGATTCCATAGTTAATCTTTTTTCATACTCCTTAAAAATGAAAAAATGCCCGTGTAATCTTGTCTTTATCACACTCATTAAAATGGTTTTGAATAGGCGTCTTGTCGGTGCTAGTTTACCCCTTTTTCGAACTGACTAGAATACCTTCGAAAAAGGTACCCCATTGGAGTCTCCTTTTACATTTTTCAGACTTTCTAAATATGAAAAACCATCGAGCTTACCTTCTCTGGGCTCATTAAAATTACATCGAAGGACGTTACCATTGTGTGTTTTATTAATCGCATTTGCATACCCATGTCTTCGGCCTAATGCCAACTCCATGTTGCTCTCAACTGAACCATCTGAAGCATGCCTTATACGCAAGCCCTGTAGCACTTTGCCTCTGCGTCTTGACACCTTTGGCCCCTGGAGGATTTTTCTCGAGTGTCCTTTTATTGCATATGTCCCTTTGCCTCGAGCATCATTGTGTTCCGTGTGCTTGGAAATAGTATGTTTGTGACACTCGATCCTCCATTGTAATGTAGCATTCTTTTATTCTTTTTCAAGCTTTCCAACATTATTGAAAAATACAAAAAAAATCAAATATATCCCAAAAAGAGGAAGGGAAAAGTATTTTCTTTTTATTTGGCATCACAATGAGTTGCACTTGGACAAAGCACATCCTTTTGTTTGTTCGTCAAGCTCTGAAATTTAATATGACCTTAGGAGGTTGTTCTCGCTACATAGAGTTGTGTACTCCTCCATTTGGTTATTCTTCCAAACATATGGAGAGTTTGTGTTGCCTCCTACATTGTGAACTTATGTGAAATTCCATGTTGCCTGAGTCTCATCATTTGTCGTGCTATTGCCCAAGGGAATTTCTACCAAGCCTGAGTCGACCCCTATGCAGTTTGTCTCTTTCCCTCATGCCCGACCATCCTCAAAGTCCAATCAATTCTTTGTTTGAAATCAATGAAGCCTTCAGTTTGATCATCAAGATTCTCTAGTCCATGACTAACGAGTCGTCGAAGGCCTCTAGGTAGTGAAGTCATACACTCATATTACAATCCTATCTAAGTTTTGAATATTTTGAAGTTGTTTCTCGAGCTCTGAAGACCTCATCTCCAACCATCAGGCCTTATCATTTTCTAGAAGATGAATACTCTACATGTATATCTTTTTGATTTCAAGATGTAGCTCCACTATGTATTGCTTGTGACTACACTTTATATAGTTATATGACATGGATCTACAGTGTATTTGATTGGTAGCCATGATTTTACTTCATCCCAAGCATGGGTATGCCTGCCTCGGTGAGACAATTATTATTTTGCATAAGGCACCTCTCGATTTCTGGTCCCTGGGCTCATTTGTTTGGAACGTTGGTGAAGATTGTTAATGTATTTCGGCCATCAGATGCTCTTCTGACCTCACACATTAGGGGCCATCTGTTATAACCCTAATTTGCACCAGACATGCTTATCTGGCATCAGGCCATCTCAAATTCCTTCTTTTCCAAAACACTGTTGAACAACTCTTCTTAAAAACCCCTTTTATAAAGGCCCACATGCCTTGCTCCATTACTGCACACATGTACATGCTATCTGACCCAAGACAACCCGCGTGTACCTACAAAAGCACGAAAAAAGGAAATTTGCTGACGGAACACACAGCTTTGGGTAAGTTAACTAAAACTTTCGGCCATGCATGGTTGGTCACTCGACCAAATACCTAGCTTCTTCTAGCCTATAAAAGAAGGGTTAGGGGTCCCATTTGAAAGGAGGAGAATCATAGTAAAGAAACTATACCCAATTAAGCATTCCCTTTGTCCCAACCTTTAGCCATCCTTGTGCAAAGAGAAGTATAGAGCAAAGCAGTTGAAAGACAGTGGAAGAAGAGCCCAAGACCAGGATTGAGGAGCAGTAGATGACTTTATCATTGTAAGGTATCATTGTGAAGTTAATAAAAGAATTGTTTTTCCCATCCCGCCATATGAGATTGTCATTATTGGANAACTTAATCTCTTGAGCCTTGTATTTACATATGAGTAATGGGGGTCTAGGCATGGGATGATGGTAAAAAGTAAGAATCTTTAGGTCATTTCTGCATGCATGATAAAACCCTTAGTGCTATTCCATAGGAGGGATTTCCCACCCACAACACCGTTACCCTCATTAGAATGTGAACCATCGAAGTGCATATGCCACAATTCATCCTCTAAATGAATTCTTTCCAGAGAAATATCATCCTCTTAAGAGAATATGGAATACACTCCTAGGTCTTCTTCAATATGGTTTACACCAGACTGTGGAACATTCTCTATGTAGGGTGAGATTCTTCCTTCTTTAAGGACTATGATATTCTTTCCATTTCGAGGAATGGATAGATGTGTCCCGTCGAGCGAGAGGTATCCACCTATTAGGGATTGCCAATCTCACCCCAATATAATTGAGTAATTGCTTACAGACATATCAATCACCTGAATGCTGAGGGTTGTCCTTATCTCAAGATGAGCGCATAAAACCAAGGTTACATCCTTAATCTTGCCTATGGTCATTTGTTGCAGACTATTATAGGAAAGCATGCTTCTGGCATTTTCTTTTGTACAGGATAATCCTAGCTCTTCCATAATAATCTTCGACATGAAACTTGGGCCTGAACCACCATCAATGAGGCAAAAGTGGGCGATTTTATCCATGATCTTTATAGAAATATAAAAAGGGGGATTTTTTACAGGGTATTGTTGGCAGCCAATTCGCATTTTATACTGTCCTTATAAGCTGTCTACACCAGTGTTTTGCAAACCTTCATTTTCATCGCAATCTTTGGAATAAAATAACACTATTATTTTGTGCATTTTGCACACCTCCCTTTGTTCTTGTTTTCACGACTGTAAGCGTGAAAAATTTGATGTCAAAGTCACATTAAAATCGTCACTGGATTGTTTTGGTTACTCTTGCTATGTGTTTATTGCGTTTCCAATTTAATTATAGTCGCACAGTTGGCAAGATACCAAGATATTTACTCATTTGGCATTATTTAATGGTTAATATGACTTGGTTTTTATAAGACTGTGTTCTTATGATTGAGTTTTTGATGCATTGATGCATTGATGGTTTGATGTTCTATGTTCTTTCATCGATTACCTTGACACATTGTTTTCATGAAAACACATTGACGTTGTGGTTAGACCCTCGGTGTAATCATTTCATACAACACATATTCGATATGATCGAACCCTTTGTGTTGATTTCGAATCATTGTTTTGGTTTTAAAACTATGCTAATACTATTGGTTGCGCAAATGTTTGGTCGACTTACCATAGATTTCATTAAATTGTTTGAATGGCATAGTTTTTAACATATGCAATAAGTGATTTGAATCGCTATATGCGCCATCGGTTGTACTTATGGAAATGATTGTTTTGCATGGGTTGAGCTAGCTCCACCACCCTCGCACACTTTGGCATTAATGCCTGCCTCCTTACCAGGTTACCTCTGTTGATTTTTGGGGAAATCTATGAGTTTTGGGTCCTGCGTATACCTTTTCCAAACCCTCACCATTCACCCTGCTCACTGTGTGTTCTCTCCTAGCTCTTGTAGGGAAAATTTAAACCCCATGGTGTTTAGAGTTAGTTACTATTTGATTGCCAGAGAAGACTGCCCCCGTAATTTCCCCCAGAGACACGTTTTTGCATGAGCGATTCTGGGCAAAAGGTTTGGAATCCGATCAAACCCTTGAAAACCCAGAACCGAAATTATCCCCTTTACCTTCATTGTGGGTAGTTTCCTCAGAAATCAAGTTGTTATGAAGATCTAGCCCGTGTTTTATAGGTCAAGTTTCAGATCTTCTCCGTGGCTGAAAGGTGCGTATTGGGTCTGTGTGCATTTGCTGAAATGTCTATGAATTCTCCAGGCCTATGCCTCAGAACCCCTCTCACCCGTCCAGCCTCTCACACTCTTGAACCCTTGATCAATCCTCCCAGGTATGTGTTTTGACATCAATTTTGTTTTGTAAGTTTGCTTGAATTAATTTAACCGATTGAAGTTGTTTTCAATTAGCTCTGTTCATTTTAATAGATTCGAAATGATTCTATTATAGTCTGATCATCAAAAAGCGATTTTGTTGTGGATCTTGTATAGTAGATTCATTTTTCTAAACTTAAATATAGCTATGATTTGATTATGCGATTTTATTGTGCTCAGATTAGCATAAGCGATTGAGTTGTTTGTGATTCTATTTGGTTTGCTTTGAAACAAGTCTGTTTTGTTTTGAATAAATATTCTTGTTGGATTTTGATTACATTTGACCTGTGCAAAAGATCTATTTGCTAAAATCGTGTAGCTGTGTTGATTGATACGATTTTGCCTAACGATTATGTCGACCCCAAACTGTTTCGATTCGCTCCTGTTTGATTTGATTTGTAAACGATTACTGCATGCCACGATTAGCATCGTCGTTTGTATATGTTTGATATAGTTCTATTAATTTGGATTTAAACAATCTTGTTAATTTCGTTTTGATTCGGAAAACGTTTTTGTTAATGGCTGAGGCGACATAAACTATTGCATGAATGATTTGTTTAACCGGTTACAGTTTGTGTCGATTGGAATTGGTTCAAGAGATGATTTCATTGTTTCTCCAACTGTCAATCGATTCTGTATGTCCCGAATTGGTAATGAAATTTGTTTGAAAAATCTCACATATCCTGTTACCATTTGATCAATTCAACCACGATTTCGTTTGTTTCAATTTGCATACAAGTTTGGTTTGGTGTGGCATGAATGATTCGCTCTGTTTGAAATTAGTAATTAAAGATTTGGTTTGATAAGTCTGATATATTTCTATTAGATTTGGATTCATTATAAACGATTCTGTTTTCAAATTAGACCAGCTACATAATCGCAAGATTCTGTAGCTAGTCTTATAAATTATATTTTTGTCAATTTTATCAATAAAATATCCTCTTAACTTGTTTATTTTTGTCCTCTTTCAAGTGCATATGAATTACAATGATCAATTGGGCATGCTGTGGCAGTTTAGGAGATACTTGTGTGATGTAGTTTTTGTTTTAGGTTGTTAGCTTGAGTCTAAAATAGAGACTGGGGATATTATCCCCAGATTTTTTGTAAACTGTTTTGACAATTCCCACATTGATGTTTTACCCTGTGGGAGGTCTTTAAATACTTGTCATTTTTTGTAATGGAGCATCATGATCACTGTGGGGAGAACCAGACTTTGGATTTATGATTCAGACTGGGATGAAAGTTGATGTTTTGTAACAACTTTCGCTTTCAATATATCAAACTTTTGTTTCAAGTTTTCTGCATATCAGTTTGCAATTAATTATCAACTACTTTAGATATCATAATTCTTTGCATGTTGATGTGATTTGATTTATATGCTGACCATGTCTGATCTCTCTTATTTAAAAATACAACAATTAGTTTGTTTTAGTTTAATGAATTACAGGTTTACCTTTTTCGTTAAATGAATCACTTTGTACAAGTCTTTGCACACAGATTTATCTAGCTGCGACGATTTGTAAATTATAAGATTGTTGTAATTTTTATGTCTTGTTTGTCCTGTTATTTATATTTGAAGAGCACAACAACTTTCGTTTACGAGAAGCTCGTGGAGAATCTGGCACGGGTTTCCTCCCACCAAACAGCTGAATCAACCATCATACACAGGATAAACCTGAAGCGTTACTTCAGGTCAGTTCGTTATATTTTGTTTAATAATTAATTTGTTAGTGTTATTTTAGTTGCTTAGCTTAGATAGTTTTTATTCAATTTCTTTCTTATAAAATTATAAAAAATAAAAAAAAAATAGTTTTTTTGTCTTAGGACAGTTTACAAATGATTTTTGCAGGTTTTCATTTAAATCTGTAATTTGTAAATATTGTACATTTGTGATTAAGATTTAATTATGTTGATAGTTAAATGTTTAATTTCGTAGAGTTATTATAGTATTAGATAGTAAATTGTATATACTAGTAGTTCAGATTTGTTTATTAGTTTGTTTTAATTGTTATTTTTATTTAGATTAGTTCATTTAGAGTAGTTTTCTTTTGTTTTTCTAGGACTTAGATCGGCTAACGGAGCCGCTAAACCCGTCGGGTGGGTTATCCCAAACGGCTTGGGTTATTTAGACAACCCCGGACCGGATCCACTCTTCCAGTTGACAGACGGTCAATTTCTCTCATCAACAGGTATATGAAGTTATGTACACCTAATTTATTTACAGAAGAATCCTCTTCACTTACCTCTTCGGAAAGATTGGCTACAACAGAATCTTTTCCTTCCATGAATTGTTTCAGATGCATTTGTTGTTAAGGGACGAAAACCATGTCTAGGAGGGTTTCATCTACCTTGATGTTGGCCAATTGATTTAAGATATTGTATTTGGAAGAGGGGGGAGGAGGAGTGATTCCTTAACTCTCAGAAACTTTGGGAACCTAGGGCGTAGCAGCGGTTGAAGATGAACTCGGGTTAGAAGAACTGCGAGGAAGGTCAAATTTTCCTTTTGGGGCATAGGCTTTGTTCCTAGTATTGATGACCATGGCATCTTCTGGCTTGACGAAATATAGGTCAACGATAGTGGCTTCTGGTCATTTACCAAAGATGTTGTCTCTGACACTCTTCCTTACCTCACATGTGGTCTTTTCATGGTGTTACTCGCAAAAGTTACACCAACTCTGAGGCAGTATAGCCTTCGGCTGGAAATTATTTTCAACCGGACCTCTAAAAGGAGGATCAAAAGAGGATGGAGGTCCAGGGGTGAGTGGGTTGATGGTACCTTTCCGCTCAAAAGCTATCATATGATTGTTCATATCTTGGAATAGCTGTAAGAGAGCAGACATATCTGTCTGTCTACCTGATTCTCCCTGGGGTAGACTAGTTCGTTCAAGTTGTTCCTCATACTCTGAACAAGTGTGCAGTGTCGATTGAATGTTATCAATGGCCTTTTCTTCAATCCTGTGACTGTAAGGAGAAGGAAATGCATTGTAGTAATGCATGAAGGCAGATTGGTTTTGGGGGCGGATAAGTTTGGGGATTTGATTATACAACTTGGTAAAGCGCAAGTTGAAGGACCTGATGGTCTCACCATCTTTGTAAGTAACGTTGTTGTACTCCCTTAACTTCTCAACAGGGCTTTTGGATTGCTCGTAAGTGGATAGGAACCAATAAATCAGTTCCTCCCAAGTAGACAAGATCTTAGGAGGAAGGTCAAAGAAATCGACCGCAGCCTTTCCTTCCAAGGAATTGACAAACAGACACATGCAAGTGTTATTGTCGTTATACCCTATATTATGACAAGTGTTCGAAAATGCCACTAGGTGCTCATTAGTACTGACAGTGTTATTTCCTTAAAACTTAGGCAAATGCTCTTTAAACTTCAGAAGCGGGCGAGTAGTAGGTGTTAGGTTAAGAGGAGAAGACACATTCCATGGTGTGCTCGTGGCATCTTCTTTGAACTTAAAAAGGCCATACTTTTTAATGACTTTGGTGGGGTTTGTAGTAGATTGGACTGGGATATGGTGGTTGTATAAGCTGCCAATCACTGATGACGATGAATATTGGGAAGATGGAGCACTTCCAGTGCCACTAGAGCCACCACTAGATGCCATTATGTGGATGATAGGTGAGGGAAATAAAGACGAGTTGGATGAATCAGATAAAGTTCTTCTTAGAGAACTTTGTTGTGAAGATAACACAATGTTTCTCCTACCTATTTCATCAATAGGATTGTTTTCAAGTGACAAGCCTCTTCTTCTTCTATAAGCATGAGAATCTAAGGTCATGAAAGAAATTCCAAAACTGAAGAAACGAGAGGTTATTTTTGATTTCTGGGCTGCCTACATCTAGATTCCAATTGTTCTTGGACACTAATATCTCTTTCAATTGCTGCCCAAGAACGGTTAAGCTCAGCACGGGTCCTAACAGTGTCTAAAATAGTATGAAACAGGTTCAAAGCAATGCTGGTCTGGTCTTGGAGACCGGGCTCAAGATTGGGTTTTCTTGCAAAAGGAACAATCATGAATAGAAAAACAATCAAGGAATCAAAACCAAAAAGAAATATGTATCGATTAAAAATCGAGTATAGAATTTAACCAGAGAGATATAGAAGATCTCCCTAGTACGATCACCAAATAAATGTTGAGGACAAGATATGAATTGATCTTACTCAAGCCTTTTCAGACTTTAGTTGGCTAAAGTAAAGTATATGGGAATATCACCCTATGTTTATAGCCAACAAAATTATATATCCTAACTCACAAGTATTAATTACAAGTGCTTAGGCTAGTCTTTTATCAACAAAAAGATTGCTGGAAATTCACGTTTTGTGTATTTTTCTGAAAATATCAGTTGTTGAAATAAATGTAAGAAAAGAAGTAAAGACACCAAGATCATAATTAATGTAGATGAGACATAAATCAATCCTTTATTTCATTCCAATTCACCAAAGAGTCATTGTCTTTACAAAACTTCACACATAAATCTTGGACCAAAGTCAAACTTAGAAATCCCCGATGGAACATACAAAAGGACCTCTGATAGAAAACCAAAATTGAACTCTAAAAGCTCGATCAACTTGCCACAGATTGTTTCCCACTCAACTCTGCACAATAGACTTTATCAGTCATGAAAGTTAATTCACAAACAGACAAGTCTACACAGACTATCAAAGATAGATCAACACCTCTGAAGAACAAGTGTTTGAATGATTTGATTCAACCCTGAATGTTTCTGTCTACAATAAGACCCTGCTATCACAAAAGAGAATTAGGCTATGGTGAATATATGAATGAATGAAAACTGAACTATCTCAACATAACTGAAAGAGAAAACCTTAGCATGTTTTTTGCTTCTATTCTCCTCATATTCCTCCCCTTAGTTCAACTTTTAACAATTTAGAATTGGTTAGAGTAGTTGAAATTACTTATTAGTTAAGCTAACATAAGGCCTTAACTAACTTTAGTTAAGGAAGGGGAGAAAAGTAATAATCATAATAGGGTCATAATTAAATAATAACTAATAGGTGGGACCCCCTTGTGACTCCCCTAGTTACAACAATCATTACATCATAACATAATCCATTTGTTAAGCAAACTCACCCTTTGTGTCTCCCTTCAAAACATATTTTCCTTTGATAATTTTAGCTCATAAAACTTGACAATCATTCAGACTAATACTCATATATCCAAAATAAGACCTGTTGTCCAAAATAAAACATGTTGTCCAAAATAAAACTTGCTATCCAAAATCCATGGAGTCCACTGTCATAAAACAATAAATGACATAAAAATTAAAAACCATATTTTCCAGTCTGTGAAGCAACCCCTCCTTGGTTGTTGCTGTCACCTCCTAATTTCCCTGAAAATGCCTTGAGATGGGCAGAGCCTTTAGGCTTTATCTCACTAATCACATGAGAACAATCATCCCTCAAATACATCCATGAAGACACATATTTGTTAGAGTCATCGGAGGGTGAGGAAGGGGCAGTGACAAATTTTTCTTTATCAGATGCATGGTGGGATTCAGTCTTCAATGTCTTGTTGGAATGGGAGGATTACACTGATGATTGGTTAGGGGCATCTTGGGAAATGGGGTTCAAAGGTGGGGGAGCATGCAAGGTTAAGTTTGGCCAGCCACAGTGTTGGGAGAATTTTGGGTGAACAATCTCCCGCCACCCATTGTTTTCTGGGACTTCAGGTTGTAAAGAGACATGAGGAGGCACAAGTATACTGGGGGCTTGAGGAGCTTGGAAGGGATTCCTTTCAGGCCTCGGTTGGATTATTCCCTGTCCAATCCAATTAAAGAACCCAGCATTGAACAGTTGGACAAGCTCTTCAGAATCAACATCAAAATGTATTGAGAACCTAGGCCTCCTTGGGCCTTGGTTCCAGTTACCTCTACCTCTGTTTCCTTGGCCATGGCTTCCCCAACTAAAAAAAACTCATCCTGCATATGTTAAAAATGATCAAATAGTATTTTAAATAACCATGCATGACAACTCCTTAAAAATACGAAATAGATTTGGCTCAGAATGTATCAGGCTCATGCAATCCAATCCATACAAACTCTTCTAATGTTAATTAATGAGCAGGGGGGTGGAAAAAATGTTCAGGGATACATGAGGGGTTTGTAATTTGAAAAAAAATGATATAATGAAAGGGAAGAGATATGGTCACTTCTCAATGATAACAACAATCATCTATAAGAAAACCAATAAAAATCACTGCAATCCACACAGAATTCTGCCATTTCTATCCAATATAACACATAAAGTTTCTTAGATGTAATCAATATCAAAACAGGGGGTGAAAAATGAATATGGGATATGTGAGGGGGTTGTAATTAGTGGAAAATGAGATAATGAGAGGGGGAAAAATGTTTACTCTTCATGATATTAATCAAGCAATCTATAACATCAACCAACAATCAGATGATTGAGTAGTAATTCCTGTGTATTTAACTAGTTCACTGTCCAATAATAAAATATCCAACACAACTCCATTACGAAACAAAAGTACTTCAAAAAATTTGTAAGAGGTTATGTTCCATTTATTCGTACATTCTACATGTTATAACAGTCAACAACAACACTCAATCTGTAACCATTAACATCCATCATTTCCATACATTTACCCAATCCACGTTTGTATTTGAAAGTAGTGTTTCCAAAAAATAATAATGAAGACTCTACTTCTGTTAATAGAGCCAATCGACATCTTGTAATGATATATGTTACCATACATATATATGCAGTAGAAAAATCAAAATGATCAAGACCTCACATATCACGCCTGAAAGGAAATTGACTATAACCAATTGTCACTATTTAGACACATGCTATGCTGAAACGAATTTTCGAAACCATTTAACCATTCCACTGTCAAAAACAAATATCTTAGTTCTATTCAAAACTAGGCCAAACATCCCACACAACTGTCATCAACAATTATCAATTGCAAAAAGACAAACACATTTAGAATTCGGGGGTATCGTTGGGCATACAAAACAAGCCATCCATATTATACGTTGTGCACAATTGAGGGAATTCCACAATGTCATAATTCCCATAACCGCACAACAATATATAACCATGATAAACTCAAAAAATTCATTCATATATTTATTCTTTACAGGTACAAGGTTATGATTATTTCAATTTAGGGTTGTTGACTAATCCAAAACTAGTTTTGTGAGACTAAAGAAAAGTTTGATGAAAATGCTAGTCTCTTGTTGTTAAACTTAAGGAAGGTTTGCAGGTATGTGATCAGATACACCAGGTCTATTACAGAGTTACAAATCATATTTGGATGACAGAATTGATGAGGGATTTTTGTTAAGGTACATGTTGGGTACATACTAGTTGAGACGAGTAGTTGATGAGTTGACACATACATGAGGTGTATAGTTGATGATGTTAGTACATAGTTGATGAGTAGTTGACACATGATTGGTACATACTTGTTACATGGTTGGATGCACTTGTTTATGGTACAGGTTGATTACAGGTTGTTGCATGGTTGATGCACTTGTTTATGGTACAGGTTGATTACAGGTTGAGGTACAGGTTGATGTATAGTTGATGCATGGTTCAGGTTTATTGGTACAGGTTTACAACGATATATCTCACGGTGATAATGTGAAAATGGTTTCATCATTCTACTTCTACTTCAGAGTGGTTGGATGGGGCAAGGATAGGTGGTTGTATCTGGAGAACATAGGGGGTTGTAGCCTCCTTCTGGTTGTAGCCAAAAAATTGGGGAGTTGGAGCTTCCCTCAGGTTGTAGCCTGGGAAACTAGGGGGTTGGAGCCTCCTTCCAGTTGCAGCTGGAAAACAAAGGAAGTTGGTGCTACCAATGAATGTAATTCTTCAAGACTTATAAGAAAAATCATTACGTGGTTTTCTCTCGATTTGGGTTTCCACGTAAAACACTGTTGTACTGTGTCTGTTTGTGATTTTTCATTTCTTATTGCTCATTATTGGATAATAATTCTACATTGATATAACACTTGGATTATTTTGAGAAAAAGGATTATAATTACGCTATTATTGATTCACCCCCCTCTCAGTAATCCAACAATTGGTATCAAAGCAGATTCCTTCAGAAATCAGTTTAACCACTGTAAGGTAGATCATGGAGAGTACCAACTTGTATAAAAATGGAATACCACAGTTTGATGGACAAAAGTATGTTTTTTGGAGCATAAGGATGAAGACATATATATAGGCACAGGGATTTCAAGTTGGGCAATCAATTGTGGATGGATACACAACACCAACAGTTCCACCAACAAATGAAAATGCAGTGAAACTCGGTGAGAATAATTCCAAAGCCAAAAATGCACTTTTGAATGGTCTCAATGATACAATATTCACCAAAGTTGCACATTGTAAATCTGCTAAAGAGATTTGGGACAAGCTTCAAAATATTTATGAAGGAGATACAAAAGTCAAAGAAACAAAGATTCAAACTTACAGAGGTTAATTTGAGCAACTAAAAATGAAGGAAGATGAGAATATTGCAGCCTACTTCTTACGAGTCTATGAAACATTGAATGCAATCATAAGATTGGGAGAAGAAATCAAAGAATCTGTAATTTTTCAAAAGGTACTAAGATCTCTTCCTATGAGATTTAACCCTAAGATATCAACACTAAAAGAAAGATCAGATCTAAAATCAATAAGCATGGACACACTGCATGGAATATTCACAACATATGAAATGAGAACTGAACAGGAAAATCTAGATGTAAAAGAAACAACCTTCAAAGAATCCAAAAGATCAAAGCAAAATAAACAAGAATAAGAAGAATATAGCAGTAGCAGTGATGTCTTGGAAGATGATGAAGAAGTGGCCAAGTTCATCAAAAGACTGAACAAGGGAACCAACGATACGTATATAGGTAATCTTCCTTTAATTTGTTTTAATTGTGATGGTATTGATCATTTTGCTAACAAATGTCGTCATAAGAAAAACAGAAATGATGAAGGTTACTCAAAACACAAACACACATATAAAGGAAAAATAACTACAAAGAAAGTTTTCAAGAAAAGATTATGCACCAAAGAAGTCAACTCATCATCAAATAAAGATGAAGTCAGTGACAGTAAGACAGGAAGAGTTCTATTCATGGCAGTAAAAGACTCTGACAAAGAAGACTCCAAAGAAGAATATGAAGAAGCCGAAGAAGAATATGAAGAAGTCAAAGAAGAAATTGAAGAGGCAGAAGTTGAATATCGAGAAGAATTAATGTGTGTCATAGAAGTTATCAGAAGAGAAAAGAAGAAGAACAAGAAACTACAAACATAACTAGACAATAAAAAAGATACTCGAGAACTAGAACAAATGATCACAAAATTGAAGGTTCAAATAGAAGAAGATAAAAGAATTGAATAAGCACTCAAAGAAAAGCTAGAATAAAAGGACATGATCATTGGAAACTTGGAAGCAGAGATTGTCACACTAAGAAAGGATATTCAAAAGAAAAATATGCAGAATAGCTCAAAACTTTTGGATGAAATTATCAACAGTCAAAAATCTCATCTTGACAAGACCAGACTTGGATACACTCAGATAGAAAAGGGATCAAACTCCAAAACAACAGAGCAAGAAACATATCCAAAAATCTATGTAGCAACAATCAAAGGGGATAGAAGGATATACACGGAAAATTACAAGGATACTCCTCCACCGAGAAGATTCAGATTTCAGAATCAACAACCAACAGATAGGCTTCAAGAGGAAGAAGGATTTATAAGAGCACCTCCCTTCAGAAGATCCTCAACTCCCAGGTATCAAACTATATTTTTTGGTTTATGTTATGCATGTAATAACTTTGGACATAAAGCTGTGAATTGCAGAGCTAACAACAGGAACAATAACAACTTTGAGAGTCATACACAAAGGGGTTATTCAAGAAGACCTAGTGAAACAAAGAGAAGAAGTTACAATAGGTTTGAATCTTTGAGCACTGAAGTGGAATGTTACAAATGCAACAATTTTGGACACGTGGCCAAAGATTGCATAATGGAAGTCCCTCCTAAAGAACCTCAACAAAATAACAACAGTCACCGACATGAACCTCAGAAAACGACATGGATAAGAAAGAAATATCAGTATAACAATGAAGAATTCACAATAGCTCTACAAGATAAGTAGAAGAAATGCAGTTGGTATGTTGACAGTGGGTGTTAAAAACACATGACAGGTGATAGAGACAATTTTCTTACATTACGAAAGGAAAGATATGGATCAGTCTCCTTCAGAAATGATGGTTCATCCAAAATCATTGGAAAATGCACAATCTAAATTGGGAATAAGAATGAAAAGGCAGAAAATGTTCTATTGGTAAAATATATAAAACATAATCTTCTAAGTGTGAGTCAAATGTGTGAACAAGGTCATAAAGTTACTTTCGATTCACAAAAGTGTGAGATAATAAAAGAAGGTTCAGGGAAATTGGTTGCTACAGCTACAAGAACTTCAAGCAACATATATGTGTTAAGTGAAATTGGAAATGAAAAGTGTTGTCTAGGAAAGGAAGATGAAAGTTGTCTATGGCACAGAAGAATGGGTCACATGCATTTTGATAACCTTGTCAAATTCAGAAAAAGAGATGAAGTCAAAGAAATTCCCCAGATCATGAAACCAACCAACACTCTATGCAAGCATTGTCAAGAAGGAAAGAAAACAAAGACCAGGTTCAAATCAAAGGAATATTCAATGACAAGACCATTGGAAATTGTGCATATTTATCTAGTTGGACCGACTACAAGAAAGGGCTTAAAAGGTGAGAGATACTTTATGCTATTAGTTGATGATTATACAAGAATGATTGCAGTTTGTTTTCTCAAGAATAACTCAGAAGCTTTTGAAAACTTCAAGATCTACAAGGAAATGGTTGAAAATGAGATGGATTCAAGAATCAAATGCTTGATATATGATAATGGAGGAGAATTCACCTCAAATGAATTTATGGACTACCGCAACAATCATGGAATAAAAAGGCAATTATCTGTTGCTAGGACACCTCAATAGAAGGGAGTTGTTGAAAAAAAGAACATGATAGTACAGGAAATGGCTTGAACAATGCTAATGGATTCAAAATTGACAGATATTTTTTGGACACATGCAATGCATACAATATATCACATTCAAAACAAAGTAATTCTCAATAAAAACACCAACAAAATTCCTTACGAGTTATGGAAAGGAAGACTAGCAAATGTGAAGCACTTCATAGTTTTTGGAAGAAAATGCTATATCAAAAGAGAAGATGGCAGAATGAGAAAGTTTGAATCTCGTGTGGACAAAGGAGTACATTTTGATTACTCAAGTACAAGGAAAGCATACACGTGTTACAATCTAAGATTGAACAAAGTTGTGGAAAGCATCAATGTGACAATTGATGAAACATGCAAACCAGAATCAAAGGAAGGAGAAAATGAATTAATGAAACAACCCTTAGAAGAAGAAGTAGAAGATGAAAAAGAAGTAGAAGAGGAAGATGAAGAGAATCCGGCAGAAGAAGAAGAGAAAGTTCAACAAGTGTCTCCAAGGACATCGAGTAAATGAGTACAGAAGAATAATCCTTTAGAAAAAATTATCAGAAACAAAGATGCAGGAGTTGAGACTAGAAGAAGAATCTATTCACTAGAACAAACACACCTAGCACTCTCATCTACAATTGAACCAAACTGTCTTGAATAAGCCAACAAGGATGAATTTTGGAAAAAGGCCATGGATGAAGAACTGGATCAAATAGAGAAAAATGACACTTGGGAACTGGTTGCAAGACCAAAGAATAAGAATGTGATCGGCACAAAGTGGGTTTTGAGGAATAAATTGAATGAAGATGGACATGTTACAAGGAACAAAGATAGATTGGTATGTAAAGGATATGCACATATTGAAGGAATCAAATTTGAAGAGACATTTTCCCCAGTTTCCAGAATGAAAGAAATCTATTGGATTTTAGTTTATGCATGCTCCAAAAATATTAACGTGTATCAAATGGACGCAAGATCATCTTTTATGAATGGGGAACTTGAAGAAGAAGTCTACATTGAACAACCAGAAGAATTTCAGTTGTCATAAAATGCAAATTATGTGTGTAAATTAAAGAATGCCTTGTATGGTCTAAAACAGGCTCCTAGAGCATAGTACTCTAGACTGGATAAGTATCTGCAGCAAGCAAGGTTCAGAAAAGGAAGTGAAGACAACAACCTCTACATTAAGGTAAGTCAAGGTAATATTTTATTAATTGAATTTTATGTTGATGATATTATTTTTGGTAGTGACGATGACAGGTTAAGCCAAAAATTTGCAGAAGATATGAAGAATGAATTTGAAATGTCGTTACTTGGACAACTATCCTTCTTTTTGGGACTTTAAATATGCCAAAGAAACCAATGAGTTTTTATCTCTCAAACCAAGTATATCAGAGAAATGATAAAAAGGTTCGGTATGGAAGATTGCAAACCAATTATCACTCCCATGCAAACCAGTTGCAAGTTGAGCAAATATGATGATTCGAATCTATAGATTAGAGGAAATACAAATCAATGATTGGAAGCCTACTATATGTAACAACATCCAGACTAGATGCAATGTAGGCAGTTGGACAGGTGGCACAATTTCAAGCAGCACCAAAGGAATCACATGTATTAGCAGTGAAGAGGATTTTCAGATATCTCAAAGGAACAGAAGAGTTTGGATTATGGTATCCAAAAGGAAAGGATCTATCACTTATTGCCTACATAGATGCAGATTAGGTAGGTTGTATTGATGACTGACGAAGCAACAGTGGATCAGTATTCTACTTGGGTGAGTGTTTAGTATCATGGATAAGTAAGAAACAATCATCAATATCCTTATCTACAACCAAGGCAGAGTACATTGCAACAACATCATGTTGTACATGGGTTCTTTGGATGAAGCAAACTCTGACAGATATATAGGTTGATTATGATGATCCCATTCCAATCTATTGTGATAATACAAGCACCATCAACATCTCAAAGAATCCGGTGATGCACTCCAAGATGAAGAACATTCCAATAAAGTTTCACTTTTTATGGGAACAGGTTGCATAAAAGAACATCAGAGTTGAGTATGTGGCAACAAAAGAACAAGTGACAAACATCTTTTCAAAACCACTTCCAGGGGAAGCCTTTGAGTATATTCGCAAGATACTCGGAGTTATTTATACTCCAAAATGAATGCTTTTGAATGCTTATCTTATATGTCTTAGATGTACACGAGGAAGCACCATAAGAAGACAGTTTAGTTAGGGGGAGCAGCCCCGAAAGGAAAGATACCTTTGTCATTGATGACAAAGGGGGAGAGACTTATCAGATGCAAAGGACAGAGGCATGGTTCCAAGGGGAGAAGATTTATTAGATGCAGAGGATAGAGGCATGGTTCCAAAGGGAGCATGAGTGATATGATTTCAGTATTGCATCAGAGTGTTTCCATCACTGCCAAAGGGGGAGATTGTTGATTAAGGTTGGTTGTCATTGATGTCAACCCTTGAAGAAAGCCCCGTAGCACAAAGGTTGGGTAATGGACCCAAGATTTTTTGATGTAAATATGTATCGTTATTTTCTTTTCATGGTTGATAATAAGTAGAAATGGATGAACTCCAAAGTGGTCCCCTTATGGTGAAAGCCCTCATGGGAAGACGCTTTGCGGATTGAGTTATCCTAGAAGTATGGTTAGAGAAACCCATTCTTATTTGTGGAATAATGAGATGAAGGTCGGTGAGTTTTTCATCTAAACTATCCTATATGGATAGTTCTTGTCATGCCATTTCCATTGGTATGTGGAATGTCACATAACTCCTCACGGTTAGAGAGTTATGGCCATGAGAAGTTGGAGAACCCAGGTTTGGGTAGGACCCGAGTTTGTTTGATGGATAACAATATGATTTTTGATATATTTTTAGGTAATACTATTCTATATGTATATTACATGTCATTCCATTTTTGGTGGCATGTGGAACGTCACATAACTCCTCACAGTTTGAGAGTTATGGCCTTACGAAGTTGGAGGACCCTTATATGTCATCTAGAAGCCCCAAAANAATAATAAATTTAATGGAGAAATTAGAAGTGGGTTAACCCTAAAATAAGGAAAGTGGGCAAAGTGACCTAAAAGATGTTTTTAAGGAAGCTACTTGGAGAGTATAAATAAGAGGCAAGGCTCTCTCATTAAAGAAACAATTGAGAATATTGAATACCTATAGGTTTATAAGGTAACCAAATGATATATAAGCCAAATTTCTGAGGGAAGGTGAAGAAATGAAAGCCGGAATTCAAGGAAGGATAAATTCTTTTGATGTTGCTTTCTAAGGTATGTTATTTACAGGTCATCTCACCATTTTCACAATAAAGTTTTTTATAGAATGATTCAAACTGTGAAATTGCTATGACATTGAGGAAACATATCCAAGTATTTGTGTTAAAAAATTCAGCTTGTGGGTCATTGTATTTTTGGATTTACACTTCGTGGAAAATAAGGTTTGTGGCTAGTCCTGAAACTAGTCTAAAGCACATGTTTCGAGTAAAAACGTCATAAATTACTCATAACAGATCCAAATTCAGTAAGAACAAATTTTTTGGTTATATTACAGTCTATATT
Source organism: Picea mariana (assembly GCA_032191745.1). Lineage (NCBI taxonomy): Eukaryota > Viridiplantae > Streptophyta > Pinopsida > Pinales > Pinaceae > Picea > Picea mariana. Next base: position 23,347 of record JASDQU010370474.1, on the reverse strand, counting down.
ATACTTTTTAATAGTTTCATATCGATTCAGAAAATATTTCATGTGGGGCACGCTCTACAAGGTCGCTCTCTAGAATAAGCCATAATTCAACAAGGTATGCCATTTTTGCTATAACTCCTTTTCTGAGAGGTTCCAAGTAGTGAAACTTGGAGGAATTGCATAAAACACACCGAAGAATATTGTGTATCATTTTCATATATTTATTCATAATAGGTACAAAGTTATGATTATTTCAAGTTAGGGTTGTTGACTAATCCAAAACTAGTCTTGTGAGACTAAAAAAAAGTTTGATGAAAATGCTAGTCTCTTGTTGTTAAAGTTAAGGAAGATTTGCAGGTATGTGATCATATACACCAGAGGTCTATTACAGAGTTACAAATCATATTTGGATGATGAAATTAATGAGGGCTTTTGGTTAAGGTACATGTTGGGTACATGGTTGAGACGAGTAGTTGATGAGTTGGCACATACATGAGGTTTATAGTTGATGATGTTGGTACATAGTTGATGAGTAGTTGACAGATGATTGGTACATACTTGGTACATGGTTGGATGCACTTGTTTATGGTACAAGTTGATTACAGGTTGTTTGGTACAGGTTGGTGCATGGTTGATGCACTTGTTTATGGTACAGGTTGAGGTACAGGTTGATGCATGGTTGATGCATGGTTTAGATTTATTGGTACATGTTTATAGTGGTATATCTCACAGTTAGTGTGACAGTGGTTCCATCATTCTACTTCTACTTTAGGGCGGTTGGGCAAGGCAAGGAAAGGTGGTTGTAGCCGAAGAACATAAGGGGTTGTAGCCTCCTTCTGGTTGTAGCTAGAGAATTGGGGAGTTGAAGATTCCCTCAGGTTGTAGCCTGAGAAACTAGGGGGTTGGAGCCTCCTTCTAGTTGCAACTAGAAAATAAAGGAATTTTGTGCTTCCAATGAATGTAATTCTTCAAGACATATAAGAAAAAACATTCCGTTCGTGGTTTTCTCCCGATTTGGTTTTCCATGTAAAACACTGGTGTACTGTGTATGACGTTTGTGATTGTTCATTTA
>JASDQU010370473.1:69306-118933 GCA_032191745.1 Picea mariana | reverse complement strand
GAAGTTCCAAGATAAGTTCCACAAAGACCAGTGAATTTTTGGATTTTGTGGAAACAAAATCCAAGTCAAATTCCTGAAGGATAACAATCCATCTATTGATCTTTCCTCCGATGACACATCGTGTCAATACATATTGAAATGGATTCACAATGACAATGACGGTGGTCTTAGGAAGCAAAATATAATGACAGAACTGTTAGACAACATGCACTGCTGCCAACGCAAGCTTCTCAAAATGAGAGTAGTTGAGTTCTGGTCCAACCAGGCCTCAGCTCAGGTAATAAATCACATGCTTTTAGAGAAGATTGTCCTCTTGAAAAAAGACGATACCGATGGTCGACTCTACAACGACCAAGTATAATAAGAAATATTTATTATAATTGGTGAGGCCGGAGCAGAGGGGTAGACGTAAGGGCACGTTTCAATGCTTTGAAAGAGCACTGAGCGACTTCGTCCCAACAAAATGGGACTCCCTTTTTCAATAAATGCATGAACCCTTTAGTGATATCAACATAGTTTGCGATAAAACATCGAAGAAAGTTCACTTTTCCCTACAAGCTTCGAAGCTGAGGGACTGTGCACGAGGGATGCAACTGAAATATCTCCTCAACTTTCAGAGGATCGACCATGATCCCTATTTTGAAAACTATGAAACCTAGAAGACGACTCAACATCACGCATAAACTACATTTGTTAGGATTCAAGCGAATTCGATAGTAGCGACATCACTCGACTATTAGTCATAGGTGCGCAGGATGATAAACTCTCTTACAAGATCGTGATGCTAAATCATCGAGATAAGCCTTGACTATATGTATAAGTTCATGGAAAGAAAAAGACATGGCCCGCTGAAAAGTGGCTCCAACATTCTTCAGGCTAAAAGGCATCTTACGATAAGAAAATGTGCCCCACGGATAGATAAAAGTTGTTTTATGCTGGTCCTCGGGTTTGAACTGTATCTGGTTGTATCCTGAAAAACCATCCATGAAAGAAAAGACCTCACAACCTGTGCATTCATCAACAATCTGGTCAATGAATGGGGTGGGGAAATTATCCTTTGGACATGCCTTCAAATCATGGAAGTCCATACACACGTGAATCATACCTTGCTTTTTGTTGACCTGAATGAGGTAGATGAAACCAACTTTGAGAAGTTTCTCTACTTCAGCCTTAATAGATTCTGCTTTCTGTGGATTCACCGGACAAAGATTTTGTTGGATCAGCTTGGCATTATGATAAATCATTATCTCACGTTCGACGATTCTTGGATCAATGCCTGGAATTTCCTCGTAAGACTAGGAAAAAACGTCGCGAAATTCTTTAAATAAGTCTGTATAGATCCGAATCTCCTCGGGGGAGAATTCCGCTCTGACGAAGACATTCTCCATGATGCCAGGGGTTCTGGAGATGTCAATAGGTATATTTTCAGTGATATTTTCCATATTACCCTTGGCGTAAACTACGTGCGTAGCCATAGGATTAAAAAGACAAGACCTATCTCCAGTCATAGTCAAAACGAATTCGCATGCCTCTATTCTTCTTAAATCTAGGAGGAAATGAGATCTGTGATGGAGATCATCCCATGGTATTTCTAGGCGAGTCAATGCCTCTAATATTGCCTCATTAGAGGGCAAGACCAAGTCTAAAGAATCGGTAGTGGTGAGGGAACCTTGAGCCCAAATAGGCTCCAGAATTGGATCTAACTCCTATGCAGAAGTTGGATCAGTGTCAGCCGAAGCTTGCTGGACAATACTGTATGCAACTTCTACCGTGGACAAGGGCATGTCCATGCCAGGATTCCATGTCCCTTCCATTGATGCTGATGGGGAAGGAAGAGTCCATAGATCGCTAAAGTAAGTCGTACGAAATGACAACACTTGAAATATTTCAGCTCTAGACTAGTGAGGGGCAACCGATATCATCTTGACATCGCCAGAGGGAGGCGGGTAATCAAAAGTACCCATCAACCATGGGCACAAACCAACTCCCACATTGACGACGTCGGGTTGAGGGTTATCAATCATCGGGACTGTGGATTCCCTAGATAAAGGGTCAGGCCAAGAGAAGGACAATTGGTCAATGGTTACGATTCGACCCTAATGTTGAAACAATAAGAGCTGAAAAACTGTGGCAACCACTACATGCATTGTATAGGTCCAAATCCTTCCTAACAGAAGGTTGTAGTTGAGAGGCGCACTGACCACTTCAACTTTGACGCACACGGTCTTCCCTCCTAACTATACGGGGAAAGAAGGAATGATTCCATGTAGTCTAAAAGAATGATCGTTGAAAGAAGTAAGAAGAGCAGGTGATAGAGAAGAAATAGGTTGGTCAATGGCCTTCCAACATTCCAACGACATCACACAAGTCGAGGCACCCTCATCAACCATTTTGCGGAAAATATTCCTAGTAAAAGATTTCATGGGGTGAGCCACTTCTATATTAAATGACACGTGGTAATGGAGACAAGGTTTCAAGTTGGTCGTATCAAGAATGATCGTTCTTGGATTACAGGTCTCAGTAGATCCCAAAGCAAACAATATACACTTTCTTTACGAAGGGCAGCTCTCGAGGACCTCCAAAGTAGACATCGCGCAAGGGGTTTGTGACAAATCCTCCACCATAGAGTAATTATGAGCAGCCCTCACATTTGGATTATGTGAAGCTTTCTTGAATGCCCCTTTCAGGATGCATGTCATTATTTTTCCCATCGTTTTCTCAATCTGGAGAGGAATAGATGGGCTTATGGCTTCCTTACCCTTTTCAATAGTTTCTGGCATTCCGTAATCATGTGCCCTAGTTTCTATGTAAGCATCACCTTTCATCATGTAAACGTTCACGGTCTAGGGATTACTAGAAGATGGAGGGGTTCCGTGACTGCCCCCATCCATGCTCGAAGAGGCTTGAGTCATATTTTTCCCATGTGGAAATGGCTTCGTTAACACAACAGGCTGTTGCTACGCCAATAACTTCTGGGTCTCTGCAAGCCAAGGGCACAGGTGAGTTAGATGGTCTTCCGTGCAAAGGTTACATGGATACTTTGAATTTATATTCTTTGTGTTTCCCCCACCAACATTATTGTTGGGTTTCTTATCCCCCTTACCCTTCTTGTTTCGTTGTTTTTTATTCCCTTCAGGTTGCTGGTTGGCCTTCGGGTTTGTCATTTTCACACTATGTACGTTTCGACGATTGGGTAGGGGGAGTAGCTAAACCGGGGGTCTGGCTGGCCACTGTCTGTTGTATCGACAATTGTTTCAACTTATTTGACAACTGATCAATGGGATTTGATTGTGCTAAACCAACTATACCATCGACATGTGGTCCAGACTTGTGTCTGGCCTTGTCAAGGATGGACCGTGGTGCATCTGGAAAAATCTCATAGAGTAAACCAGACTAAGAGTATATCAGTTCAATATGTTGTGCTCTCATTATCGCCTCCTCCTCTGAAAACACTCCCGACATTGCAACATCCTTGGATAACTGAGGTACCAAAGACTTCAGGAACCACTCCAACAGGAAAGCCGGTGGGACCTATACTGTTATCAAACTCTTCTGATGCTACCATTATCGGATGTGATCTGAGATATGATCGACCTTCGTCTGCTCAAAGTTGGACAACAATTTGGTTCCGACATCATATTTCACAGGTAGTTGGAAATGGTTAAGGAAAACCATTGCCAAATCACTAAAGTAAGAGTATCTTGAGAGGTCGAGCTCGATGTACCATTTCGCAACACCCCCAATAAGAGTGCATTGAAATAGGCACAACTGTATGGAGTCGTCTCACAATGAGTTTGACGAGCAACATAGGTGGAAAGTGGTCACATGATCACCTGGATCTTCACCAGGATTACCTTCGAACTTCATAATTTTCAAGGGAAACTTAGTTGGCATGGGAGGCCAATGCAGATCATGACAAATTGGGTCATTTAAAAACCTTGACAAGTATGCAAATGTAACGTTGCCAAAAATGGTAGCTTGGGTTGTTAATTATGTACAAGAAGAAAGGAGCTTGGATTTTGACTGGCACCAGGCTGCCAGGAAAAGTTGGGCTGCTGACTAGGGTTCTTGCAAATACCATGGCCTTGTCTAGCTTATAGATAGTGCATTTGTTGGGACATCATCGATTGATTTCTGTAATTGGACGTTGAGGGTTGGGTGGGGATTTCTCCCTGCGTTGTGTTCCAAAGATTCTAGAAAGGGTTTCCCCCTGCCGATCCAATGAGCATAGGTTCTGAGCCTTTCCTGAGGTTCCATTGACCATGGAAGGGGTTTCCCCCAGTTGATAGCCCTGATGAGGGGACTTCTCCCTGCCACAGATTCCAGAGTCCTTGTGAGGAGAAGACTCCTGTGTTTTCCCCCTATGTAGGAATAGTACCCTACACATGATTATGTTGTCCAAAACCAAGGTTTCCCCCAGCCAAGACGGAAACTGATGAGAAAGAATTATTACCAAATGCTTTGAACAAAGAGAACAACATTCAACCCACTGGCATGGTGTAGGAAGAAGGTCCTAGAATGCCTACTCCAAACAAGTTGTAGTTCATGTTTGGACCGACAGGTTTCTGGGGATCACCGCCAAGTGAGGGGGACGAAGGAGGTATATGACCCCCGTCGTAAGGGATAGCATTATAGGGGGATGAGGTGCCCCCCATAGACCCTTGTAAAGGAGAGTTTTATCTCCCTACCCCCAAACCCATGGTCTGTAGGGTGGAGTAGGTGAGGATGGAGTTCGTATCAAAGTCGGGCATTACATATGAAAATGGAGGGCCCATCACACTCTGTGTGAATGGAGCAGTGGTCGCCACCATTGACGAAATCATACCACTACCTGAAGTAGAGGTGTTCGAGACCATCGTGGTCTGGACCGACGAAGGTGAGTTTGGAGGCAAAATTCCCCCAGTGGTGGCAATCATTGAGGGAGTGTGAGGACTCCCTGACGAAGTAGCAACATTTACTTCCATAACTACTTGCAAGACTATCTAGCACTCATGATGTGTTACCCTTGGAGGGACAATTTGTACCAATATTGGCACCGAAAAGTTGGTAATCGAAGGGTTAAACGACCCAAGAGCTTCTGCTCCAAGATAAAAAACAATAGGTTCCTCTGGGTTCGAGTGTTCTCCTCTTGGCACTGGCTCGAGCATAGTTTCCTGTGGCTTGATCGCTTCAAATGACCCTTGCTGGTCAAGTCTTCTCCGTAACGGTGGCAGTGGTGGCTCCAAAGTAACCAGTGACAGGCCCTGAAGCCTTCGTGACCATCAGAGCTCTTGATCTTCCACTTTGTGAGAATATCAACGACACAGTAAGGATTTTACTAACGTTTGAAAACAAGCACACACTAGAAAAGTTCCTACAAGATAAATCAAGAAAAAAACTATCTAGTTGGAAGAACAATTACGCCAACGAACACTAGAGAAACTTACCGGTGGAAGTGAAAATCGAACATGGAAGCACCCTTTGGGTATACTCTGCAAAGCGTGGCCCGATATCTGCCCTAGGTACCGCAGTATACCCCCACAGTCACCTGTATAAGTCCCTAAAATAAATGCAACTAAGTTGCCAGCTCACGAATAGTCACCAGGCGGGTACAGTCGACAGTTGGGTGGACTGCAATGAGCAGGGTAACAAGCCCTAAATATACCAAGGGTATCGAGAGCAAGTGGTCCAGAAGAAAACTGAGGATCCCGAATGGATTCGGGGCCCACTAAGATCCGTAGGAAAATGAAACCGACAATATCCCACGACAAGTCCTCAATATGTGTTCCCCACTATGTTTGGTCCAGCTTTGGAGGGGTTATCTCCGCTACCTTTTTGCACAGGACCTCGTGTTTATCCCCTGTGTTAGAGGGAAGTCCCGGATAACTTTCACGTTTACTAGAATTTTTACACTCCCTAGCTATGACTCCAATGTTTGTTTATAATCCTTGAAGGGTTTCCTCTCCAACCTAATTCAAGGCTCTAGCCTAAACTAGTCGATTGACCCTACAAACATAATGTCTAGTTGATTTTAATTAGTGTTTATTTTAAACGGTTTTTTTTAACTCAAGGAAATGGCAGTGAAACTAGTGATGTGTATGGGAGATGAAGAAGGAGAAATAAACGAAACTGAAAGAAAAATTACTTCTAGTTGACAATAAAGATTTGCAACTAACTCTTTAACCAACTTTTCATAACTAACTTTTTCTAATATCTTTTAAAGGAAAACCTAAAATGAAATTTCACTCGACTACGATCTACTTAATGTTCTAAGCAATCAATAAAAAACTTAAGAAAATAACTCTTTTTCCTAACAAGCAAAATAACTAACCCAACTACTTAACTAAACTAAGAAATGAAATCTTTTTCCTTTTTTTTTTTTATGCTTCAAACAAGAAACTTGAAATAAATTCTTTTTCTTTTTCTTTAAAGCAAGTGAAAGGGGAAAAAGTGAAAAACAATACAAGACTGAAAACTGACCACTGGCCCACTGTGAATCGCAGGGAATCGCTAAAGACACCAAATGATCTGATCAAAAACTCAAAGACTCACCCAAAACCCTTTCAAAGTAAACACAAGAAATCTTTAAAAATATAAGCAAACTGACATCTAACCCAATCTTTGACTTTAAAAACCAGAGACACTATACTTAATCAAGAAACCATGAGAAGTAAAATTTCAATCAGAGAAGAGGTTGACTGCCCCTTCTTAAAGAAAGTTTCTTAACACATGTACGCTACTAATACTTAAGAAACCTACGTATGTACGCGGGATTTCTATAAAGCAGAGCCCGTATGTATGTGTGCTGACCCACTACATGCCACACAAACCTCTGCATTTCTTGAAAAAAGAAAACAAACAGACTGAATGACATGGAAGGGAGAACTGGTATGGCACCAACAGGTGACCAGAATCCCTTAAAGACTCAACAAACTCAAAAAGAAACTCAAAAGGTATAAAACCAATCAAACACCCAAAAAATCCCCTAAAACCCTAGAGGATTCCCCACTATGGTCGCCAGTTTTGCTAGCGAGAAAACCCCCCCTATGGCTACAACATGGTTTACAATATAGGCGAATTGATGACCATGTAAAAATCTCCTACTTTTCTAACTACCCCAAATGTATCCCAGACTCATACATGAAAGACAAAGTGAGAAGGATCAAATAAATGTACCTTTTACTCCGCATCCAGTGTTGATCCTCTCGTGTTTGATAGCTCCACTGGCTGCAAACCTCCTCCCAAGGCTGGCATGCATTCACAAACAGATAAAAAAGAAACTACAAAAATGCATTTCATATATAAATCATGGGTTAGATGTTAGAATAAAACATAAAATCAAATGCAAACTTTTGACACATCATATTTCAGGACAGGAAAAGTATTTCTTTTATTGATATTACAATGATTACTTACAATAAGGTCGACGACTGCTCCACGAACCTGGTCCGGGCTCCTCTTCACCAAGAACCAAGTGCACGTCTGCGTATCTTTCTCCTCTCAACCTTCTTCTTGGAAATGGAATGGGCTTATGATGGAGGAAAAAGGGAAAAATGGGAAATTCTGATGAAATTCTCACAACAAGGCTGCAAATGCTTGGGGTAAGGAGGGGATGTGAAACGGGCAGAGTTTCACTATTATTATGCTTTTCTTTGGAATGAGACCCCAACACCTCCTTTTATATGGGAACAGGATGGTTATTTGGTTGTGAGACGTGCTATAGGTGGTGAATTAGTTGGGAAACTACCCAATAGCCTCTAATCTCAACGAATTCCTTGCAACCTTTTAATTTTTGCAACTTTTGCAAGTATACACGGGCTATAATAGTGCATCTAGTGTACGTACATAGGATGTAGTGGTGCAACAGACATGTGTACATGGGAAGTAATGGTGCAGGGTGCGTACATCTTTAAAAAATGAGTTTTTAAGAAGAGAAACTCAGTGATGGCTTGGCAAAAATAACAAGTAAGAGGGCCAAATGCCAGGTATGCATGTATGGAGCAATTTAGGGTTATAACACATTTGACTAAAATCAAGCTGTGACATCACTTATTTTCACCATCACATGCCCAAGGCCTAAGAACACTACCAAGTCAAACTCCATTAGAGAAATTTTGAGGTTTAAAACGAGCCTCCTAAGGAAAATAATAAAATAATAGTTAAAATAATAAAATAAGAGATGTAAGTTTTCAAAGAGAAAGAAATAAAACAACTTTTCTTAATCGTATTTTTGACTTATCTCCTTATAGGTTTACTCAAATTTCAAGTGTAGGCACTTGTTCGATGTGGAATTAAACTATATATATTGTATTTTCGACTTATCTCCTTATATGTCTACTCAAATTTCAAGTGTATGCCCTTGTTGGATGCATGATTAAATTCCACATCCAACGAGTTCCTACTTTGTATAATTTTGATAGACCTGCAGTGAGATAAACTGGAAATACATGAAAAAAAATGTGTTTCAAAAGTTATTGACTTCACAGAGTTATCTATTCCTGAYGAGTGGTGGGATAAATATGTCTCTTTAGTTAAACAATATGCCRAGTCATCGAAACCCAAAAGGATATTGCCGGGAATGTTGGAAGGAAAACAAGTCCTAAGTTTGACATTAGTTAAATATGATAATGGACATCATCAACATAATGGMTCATATTAKAATTATCCTTATTATCAAGAAGCTAAAAAGTTGAAAGATATGAAGGAGAAAAAACTACTTGCTAGATCAATGTCACAAAACTTTACTTCCAGTTCAGGAAAAATCTCTAACAATAGACATTTTGAACAACATCAAAATTTAAATATTGTATAGTTTTTTTAAATGATTTAGAATATGCTACAAAGGGTGTCACTATAAATAAAATGATTATATATTTACTTCCTAGAGAAATAACAAAGTCTACATAGAAAATAATTTCTGATAGGTTGCTTCCTTTGTCCAATTATACTCAGACCTATAAATATTGCACAATGCTATTTGATTTAGAATTCATTCAGTACATAAAGACAGGAGACCCCAAACCATCACAAGATATCATACTTGCTAGTGTAATGGTCCAAATTCTAATAAATCTATCTACATAGATAAAAACCACAATTTGCAACCATTAACTGATAAAAGTAAAGACACATGAATCAATATTACAAAATTTATAAGGAGTGAGTGGTGAGTAAATTACCTGGAAGTTGAAGGAATCAACTTACTTACAACACCATGAATTCCGATTCATGGTACTCTAGTCCTTGATCCAACATGCCACAACAAATTGTGGGGGTCGAATCTCCTCCTAACCAACCCGTTAGTCATCATGACTAAGATCCCCTGAGCCCTCAATCCACTACTATGCCAACTCTTCTTAGCCTTATTCTCAAATTGGTCAAGAAAAATATAGATTCCCATTTTCTCCTTCTTCTCCGTTCTTATATAGAATCCATCCATGATAAAGCACTCAATCCCTAGGATCCACTTGTTATTATGTAATTATTTCTTTATCTTACTATTTCTTTTCCCATAAACTTTTCTTATTTTTAGTGTTTTTCCATAAATTATCTTTACTTATTTTAACTCCCCCCCTTTTTTTCTTTTATTACTTATTTTAACTCCCCTCTTTTTTTATTATACTTTATTATTGTTTATTTAATTAATAATAATATGAGGCATGACATACTCCCCCCCTTCAAGGAACTTCGTCCTGAAGTTAACATATGTATCTTCCATATCACACTATGTTGAACTAGTATAATGCCACTGACCACAATAGACATCGAAAGCTCCTAGGAAGCATGCAAAACACTCTAGCAATTCTTCCCAACTTTCAGAACCAAGATTAAATTCTCTCAGTTTATCAAGGCTCTAAGGCACCAAATCTGATCTTGGTCTATCAGGGATCTAAGGCACCAGACCAAGGCATCTTAGTCTATCATAACTATAAGTCACCAGACCAAGGAATCTCAAAAGGCTGGACCAAGACCCACTCCTTATACTCCCTCGAGTACACAACCCCAGACATCGAATTCTAATTCCACAACTCCACCGACAAGCAACACTCTAGCTGTTCTTTGGACTTCGACATCACAACTCCAATGCAAGGAATAAGAATTACTTCCACAATTAGTTGATTGATTTATCCCCAACCCATAATGTGTTACTTTGTATATATTCTCTTTCATAGGTATGGTCTCCCACAAGATCATCAAATAAACAGACCCTCTTGTCCCTTTGGTGGATAACCTGACAATCACCACCTCACAACATGCAACCAATGCATTAGTTATAATCATAATATCAACATATTATATAAAGGATCCACATGCTAACTCTCGCATGTCATTGTGAGAATACCACATCATTCTTACCACCACATGCTCATGCATGTCATCATAAAACATCTTATCATAAAAAAATTCCATGTAATTACATGAAGTCATCACATCAGGAGATACTATCATAAGAAATATAACCTCAAAACATATTTATCAAAGACAACCTTTCATCAACATAATTAAATGGAATCACATAACATCATATGTAAATACCATATGCTCTTAAGATATCATAACATCATGAACAAATAGCGCATACAAAGAAATAAAAATCATGGACATTCTTATCATTATTCATCAACAAAATCAAGCCACTGGCTTGCATGATTATATATATCAAGAATACCAACTATCACATATAATGTAAAAATTATCGTCAAAACATCCATCTATCTTAGGGATCTACTTGGTTCAAGTTTGTTAGCCTAGATTAACTCAAATATCATCATTAGTACTATGAGTGCCATGTGATAATCTTGATACCAATTGTTTCTTTATTATCAATTCTTTTTTTTACAATAAGAAGGTTAACAATTTATGCAATATGTATAGCCACTCTATCAATATCCTAAAGTTTCCATACATTTTCCTTGTTTTGAATATACTTTTAACCTTTAGTAAGCCCCCATCATCTAGAGCCACAATATTTAGGCATGTATTCTTTACCACATAGTGAGATTTAGTGAATTTCAACACTAATCTATTATAGGCATTACTAGAGTTGTAACCTAGGTCCACACCCCTGCCTCTACTCTTTCATTTCCCTATCCCTTCATAGGATTTTTCTCTTCTGGTTGATAAATTCGGTTTCCCATTTGTTCAATGACCTGGTTTTCCTTATTGGATTTCTTGACTGATTCTTTGCGCTGAATTATTTCTGTTTTCCTTGAAAGATAATTGCATGTCTGATTTGAGTTTGAAATACTTGTCATCATGTTTGCCACTAATTGAGCATGCAACAGGCTCACCAAGAATTTCCTATGCATAGGAGACATCCAAGTCCACCAATTCCTTTGTAATATTAGTAAGCTCCCACAGAGTTGACAATGAATCAGAGCAGGCCATGTCAGGCTTGAAATACAAGCAAACAAACAAGTTCAATTTTCAGCTGTTAGATTAAGCAAGATTAAGTCAGGACCGTTAGATTTCATTGGAGAGAGATCGATGGTGGGGAGGCATTGTGGGGATTGGGAAGAAAATTAAAGTTTCTTCAAGTTGTGAGCCCGCAATCGCTCAGGATTGTTGATCTTGCTAGATCAACAAATCAACAGTGCATATTGATCCCACTATGAACGATCATCTTGTCATTGTGGGGATCATGAAGGAATTTAAAGACATAGAAAGTTGAGTCTCCACAATCATTTGTGGCCATTGATATTCAAGAAAGGGACACATTTCAAGCGATCTTGTACTCCTGGAGGAAACAAGAAGAGCTGAGTGAGTAAAGGACTCCCAAAGTAATTGCAGACCGTCCAAATCTGGAGGCTACGTGGAGGCAAATATTTCACTTCGGAGGATTGTAAGAACTATTGAAAACTCTCGAAGCCCGAACACCCGAAGTCTCAAAGTGAATCTGGACCGTCCATCAATAAGGAAATGTGGAGGCAGATCATTCAGTTAAGAGACTTAGCACTCCGTAAGGTTTACGAAGCATTAGAGCAAGAATTACCTGAAGTCTCGAAGTGAATCTCGACCGTCCATCAATGAAGACATGTGACACAAACTCTCTCACTTTGGATATACAACACTTTGAAGGATAGCGCGAGAAAGTAGAAGAAAAATCCCGAAGCCTGAACTCCCGAAGTGAATCTTGACCGTTCAAATCCAGAGGCCACGTGGAGGCAAATATTTCACTTCAGAGGATTGTAATAACTATGCATTGAAAACTCCCAAAGCTCGAAATCCTGAAGTAATTGTAGACCATTGATCTCAAATCAACAAGAACCATTGATCTTTGCGACAGGTAAGAAAGTAATATCAGTCGAAGTACCGAGAGACTGCCACGTCACTCTGAGATCATACTAATCTGGGAGTTATACAGACTTTGCATCTAAATTGGCACCATCACTAAATCAGATAGGGGAGTTCTAATATGGTAGACAGTTAGAAATCTAGTAGGGGCGCTTAAATAACACAGCCACCCAAATCACAGATTGCGACAAGATCGACAACCACACTTCATTGCGGGGACAAAAAATTCTCGAACATTAACATCCTTGAGCGGTCCCGCAATCAAAACCATGGTATTATTGGAAAGGTATGTGGAATCTTGTTGGGGATTGCGGGGGTTGGATCAGTGTGGACCGAAACCACCCTCGAAAAATTCCACAATCACGTGCTTATATGACATCAGGTCACTGCATCACCTCCAGTCACACTCCCTCTACCGCTCAACTTTCTCCACTTGTTCTCCCGACTACTCTCCATATCACCTATCACCTCCATGTAATACACATCCGCTCATATCATCCCCTATTGGATGCTTGACTCCACGTCTCCTTCCATGACCACTGGGTCGACGACCTTTCCAACAAAGCTTTTCAAAAGTACAAATGGTAGCTGACGAGTCGAAATGAAGTGCACTTAATGGATGAGAGCTCAGACACAGACATAGGGTAATGTCTTGGTCTCAATTACAGATCGCTCCAGAAATTTAGTTAAGAGGAATATCAAGTGGATATCTGCCCATGCAGCCAGTTACCCTCCAGAAGCATCAAACAACTCGCAGGCATGCCAGGGATCGATATAGAACTCTGTTCTATCACTCCTAGTTTTTCTACCAATTACAGTTCATCCAACTCATGCATCAGTTCAGTCTTAGAGACAGTAGTAGTTTTTAGTCAATCAATTCCAGAATCATTTTAGATTAAATTAATAAGTGGTCTTCTGTGTGTGATAAGAACCACTCTATTGATTAAGTCCAGTGGGAAGTATATATGTTGTACTCCATGCAATGTTTTAGTTGAATTAATAGTTTGTTCTACAAACAATTATCTAGAGTTAGGTCTCAGTCCCAGATGGACGAGAACCTCTGCAACTCTATTAAATATGCAGTCTTTGTGTAATATACCAGATATAAAAAGTATGCAGAACAGAAATAAAATGCTAGAAATGGTAGAATGACAGTAATATAACCAACATAATCTCCACAATAACACAAAAATGATATAAGAACAACAACATAAATAGCACTTTGATTCAGAAAGAAATATTCACAGGCCTCTTCGAGGGGGCAACCTCTAGTTAAGCAGCGCTCTATTACAATAATCTCCAAGCCAGGGTTTTCATACCCTCGACCCTTATTTATACTAAATATGTCTATCAAGAGAAGCGTCTAGAGGAAGATCCTTCTAAAAGCAGAAGCTTCTATTAGGTCTTCTTACATCTGCCTTATTATATTTTATTGAAAGGCCTTATTAATATTGACCTTTATTACATCCAAATATATTGATCTACCTATGTGCGGGTTAGGACCCTAACATGTCCACCCCCTTAAAAACAACCTTGTCTTCAAGGCTTGAGATGTGGAAACTTCTACAGAATGGTAGCTGGTTCCCAAGTGGCATCTGCTGGAGTTGTATCTTTCCACTAGACTAGCACTTCCTTGATGGTTCGCTGACGCAGGCGACGCTCACGCTGGTCCAAAACTGCTTCTGGCTATAGCCAAATGGATCCTTCTTCAGCTAACTCAGGAAGGTTGGTTTGAATTTGGCACCTAGTTCCAATCACCTTCTTTAAGCATGAAACATGAAAAAAAGGATGTAGCTTTGACTGACTGGGCAGAGCTAACAGATAGGTGACTTGTCCCACACGCTTGAGAATTGTATAAGGACCATAAAATTTCGGCACTAGCTTCTGACACTTCTCGTCCTTGAGGGAATTTTTCTTGTATGGTTGCAGTCGTAGAAACACCTGATCCCCTTCTGCAAATTGACGTTCAGAGCGACCTTGGTTTGCTTGTTGCTTCATGCGATTTTGTGCCATGACCAAGTTCTCTTTAAGGGTACGGAGAATATCCTCTCAAACTGTAAGTGTTTGGTAAACCACATGGACCTTCGAGGTACTCGGTAAGTATGAGAGAAATGAAGGTGGCTTCTATCCATATATCGCTTCAAAAAGAGTCATGCGTGTAGCTGTATGGTAGGAAGTGTTGTACCACCATTCAGCTAGGGGTAACCATTGGGTCCACTGATTTTTCTTTTTAGAGGCAAAACAACTTAGATATGTTTCCAAACACTTGTTGACAACTTCCGTTTGACCATCAATTTGGGGGTGATAAGATGTGCTTAGATGCAATTGGGTGCCCTGTAGCTTAAATAGTTCTTGCCAGAAATTGCTTTTGAAAGTTGGGTCACGATCAGAAACAATAGAGTGTGGCATGCCATGAAGCTTGAAGACCTGGTCCATGAAAATTTGAGCCACCGTGGATGCAGTAAATGGGTGTTGAAGAGCACAGAAATGAGCATACTTGGAAAGGCGATCCACAACCACTATTATGACTGATTTATTTCCCGATTTGGGTAAGCCGGTAATAAATTCCATAGAGATATCCTTCCAAATAGCAGGTGGAATCGGAAGCGGTTGTAGTGTGTCCAGAGATTTGACTGTTTTTCCCTTGTTTCATTGACACACCTCACATTCAGCTACAAAATTACGGATGTCCTATTTCATACCATCCCAGAAGAAAGAACATTTGACACTGTCATAGGTTTTGGTGAACCTGGAGTGCCCCACTGTGGGTGTAGCATGAAGCTCAGAAAGTACCGTGGATTTAAGCTTTGATTTTTTTCTTAAATACAAACGACCTTTGTATCGAAGCTCATCCTGGAGCCAAGAGTACCCTGGGGGAGCTGAAGCATTGGTCTGCAATTGCTGGATCAGATGCAAACTTTTGGGATCTTGTAGCCATTCCTGGCACACAGCTTGGAGCCAATCTGGTACAATGAAGGAAACAGAAAAAAGGGATCCTTCTTCTTCATATTTTTGGGACAGTGCATCCACCACCACATTGTCTTTTCCCTTCTTGTAAATGATCTCATAATCATATCCAAAGAGCTTAGTCACCCATTTTTATTGCTCTGGGGAGGAAATGCGTTGTTCGTGAAAGTACTTGAGGCTTTGATGGTCTGTCATAATTTGGAAACATTGCCCCAAGAGATAAGGGTGCCACAAATCAACGTCATGCAGAATATCCAACATTTACTTTTCATAGATGGGTTTGCCCAGATTCCTTTCAGATAGTTTCCTACTGGTGAAGGCCAAAGGTCAACCCTCTTGCATAAGGAAAGCACCGATTCCTTTCCCTGAGGCATCACATTCCAACACAAAGGTCTTTGTGAAATCAGGAAGGGCTAGAACCAGAGTGGTGCACATGGCCGTCTTCAAGGTTTGAAAAGCTTGTTCAGCGGCTGGAGTCCAAGTGAAAGAGTTATTTTTGAGAAGATCTGTGAGAGGTGCTGCAATCTTACCACAATTCTTAAAAAACTTGCGATAATACCCTGTTAAGCCCAGAAATCCATGCAAGATTTTGAGAGTCTTTGGGTGCAGCCACTCTTGCATAGCTTCAATCTTTTTTGGATCCACCCTGACGCCATCCTTGCCAACTAGATGACCCAAGCATTCTACTTCTGAGGCACCAAAATCACATTTAGATTGTTTCAGGAAAAGTTTGTGCTGAGAGAGTAGATGGGGAACTCGATCTGCATGAGTAAGATGATCTTTCCAGGTTTTGCTATAGATTAGGATATCATCAAAGAAAACTAATACACAATGACAGAGAAAAGGATGGAAGACATGATTCATGAGGCTTTGGAAGGTGGAGGGGGCATTACACAAGCCAAAGGGCATGACCAAAAACTCATAGTGGCCCTCATGAGTTCGAAATTCCATCTTGGGAATGTCTACCTCCTTCATATGTATCTGGTGATAGCCTGAGTGAAGATCAAGTTTAGTAAAGAATTGGGCACCACTCAATTCATCGAGGAGGTCATCAATGACATGAATGGGAAATTTGTCTTTAATGGTCAGTTTGTTGAGGGCACGGAAGTCAAGACAAATTCTCCAAGAACCTTCTTTCTTCATGACCATGACTATAGGAGAAGAGTAAGGGATTGTACTAGGGCGGATAACGCCTGTAGTAAGGAGTTCCTGGACCATTTTCTCAATTTTATTTTTTTGTGAAAAGGGGTGGCGATACAGACGGATATTGGGAGGAAGAATTCCAGGTACAAGGGGAATGGAATGATCATGAACACCATGGGAAGGAGGGAGTCCTTGGGGAGTGGAAAATACCATTTGGTGTTTATAAAGGAGGGCTTGGAGGTCTTCCGGCACCGGGGGTGTCTCTGTTGCTTGTATGGCATGGAGTTGGGAAATGACACCAAAATGACCCTTTTTGAGCAGCTTTTCCATGCGATGGAAACTAATGACCTCGGGTGAACCAGTCGCGATGCCTTGGAATTTATATTGGTGGCCTTCCTGGTCGAATTGCATGGTTAATGCCTTAAAATCCATGAGAATGGGACCCAAAGTCCTTAGCCAGTCTGCACCCAACACAATGTCACAACTGCCCATGTCGATAACAAACATATGGGATTTTAGGTGGTAGTCACCTATTTGGAGACACACATTTTCATAGCGCCCTCCACATGTCATGGAACCACCATTGGAAATCATGATTTGGAAATTGTTGACGTCATGGATGTAGCAATGAGTTTCTTGGGCAATGCGGTGATGAATAAAATTATGGGTGCTTCCACTATCAACCAGAATGATGACCTCTTCGATGCTTGATGTAACCAATTAACTTGAGGGTTTGGGGGGTGGAGGAGCCAGTGAGAGCATTAAGGGAAATGATCGGTTCCACTTCGGGAGGGTCTGAGGGAGGGTTATGTCAGTGATTTCAAGTGACGTAGGCACCAGGCGAGTTTCAACATCCTCTTCTGAAATATCCTCAGAGATGGCCATAAAAATATTTTGTTTCTTACACTTGTGGCCCAAGAAATATTTGTCATCACAATTATAACAAAGGCCTTTGAGTTGGCATTCAACCATTTCATCCCTAGTCAATTTTTGGATTTTTAATGGGGTGGAGGGAGTAGTGGGATTTACAGGTTTAGGGTGAGGGATAAAAGAGGGTTTACGGTTTTGAGAGGATATAACCTGTTGTTCTTCTTTAGCTTTTTTAGTAGCCTCCACCCAACTCAAATCTCGAGCCATGAGGACATGGGCCCGAATCTCATCCTTGAGGTCACTGATAAAACACTCTCGAAAGAAAGCATCAGTCATGCCCTCTGTTCGAAAATCCATATGCTCAAAGGAAGCTATGAAGTCTTCTACTGTTCATGATTGTTTCAACTTTGTCAAACGACCCAAATGGTTGGTGTCAGTGTCAAAGCATTCATAAAGCTCAGTCACAAATTGGGTCCAAGCAATATACCCTTGACGGGAAGTTTTTCTCCATTGTCACCATTGCCAATGTTCTTGATCTAGATGGAGAACACCATACTGGAGTTTGGCCAAGTCATTTTTCCGGCCGAGCCATCAAATTTGGTCACATCCACCCACGGAAGGCGTAGGTCACATTGAAAGTGATGGGGATGAAAGGTATGGGAATGGGAGGAATGTTCACCTTTAGTCTTTGGAGGTGCATCAGAGAAAGGGTCATATGTAGGGATCTTCAGTTTGGTTTAGAGTGATGCAAAGACAGATTCAAGCTGGGTGGTCAGTTCTTGTTTGACTTCCTCCATTGAGGACTGCATGGTTGTATTTATGGTTGTATTGATGGATGAATCGATGGAGGCAATAGTAGCACTGAGTTGCTTCACTTCTTTTTAGGTCTCAAGGAAACCAGATTGCAAGGTGTTGAAGCAAGCTTCCAGGTCTTGGCTATGGGTATGGGCCATGAGGATGGGTGAACTGAAAAGGGCCGGGTGGGGTCAAAAATTTTGTCGAAAAATGATATGGATGAATGTGAGAAGGGAGAAGAGATGAATCCAATGGACTAGGTATCAAATAATGGTGAAAAAATTTCCATACTTTTTTTTTTCACCTGCAGAGTCTGAAGAATACTGCAACGATGAAATCCCCAAATGCTTAACTAGAAAGAAATGTGTATTTACTTGGCAACCCAAACACAGTTGCGCGACAATAGATCTTGTCTGTTTTAATTTGTTTATGTTTTTGTCCCCCAAAGGTTAGGTATTTAAGGGTTCTACAGACAAGGGTTTGCCTTGTGCTATAGCTCTCTGATATACGTGCGGGGTCCAATAGTAGTACTTGACCCAATATATCAGGGCACTAACTAAGAAGGATAGACCGTACCCTTAGCCGTACTACCCGACTACCCAGGTACTAGAGTGTATCTTCTCGAGTGTTGTTCTCGGTGGCACTATAGCAGTCAGGAGACCGATCGGTTTATCTAAAGAGGGCTTCAGGAAATCTAGGCTGATCCGTACACATGTGTTGTCTGATGCGCTACCACTCGAAGGGGTACCAACAGGGGTTACAAGGGTGGCCAACAGATGTGCGCTTAAGAACCACTTGAAATTCCTGCGTGTATGAATCCCTCAACCGTAGGTTTAAGCATGTAACGACAGATCTCTGTGGCTTAAAGACGCCGTAATACGTCTCTACCCTGAAAAAAAAAAATTCCCACAATTTCTGCCAAGGAAAGTGCTGTGATACCACTTGTAATATACCAGATATAAAAAGTATGCAGAACATAAATACAATGCTAGAAATGGCAGAATAACAGTAATATAACCAGCATAATCTCCACAATAACACAGAAATGATATAAGAACAACAACAAAAATAGCACTTTGATTTAGAAAGCAATGTTCACAGGCCTCTTCGAGGGGGCAACCTCCAGTCGAGCAACGCTCTGTTACAATAATCTCCAAGCTAGGGTTTTCATACCCTCGACCCTTATTTATACTAAATATGTCTATCAAGAGAACCATCTAGAGGAAGATCCTTCTAGAAGCGGAAGCTTCTATTAGGTCTTCTTACATCCGCCTTATTCTATTTTATTGAAAGGCCTTATTAATATTGACCTTTATTACATCCGAATATATTGATCTACCTATGTGTGGGTTAGGACCCTAACAGTTTGTATGTTTTAAGGGTTGGGAGTTCTGGAAGGAAAGTAGAAGCAACAAAATAATTGGACCTGCTCATTTAATTGTAAAATTTTCTACCTAGGGAATATATCTTAATGACAGTTGTGCTCTCTTACTCAAATCCTTATGTGTTGATTCTTATCTTGAATGCAGATTTTGTGATGTGTGAAATGTACATTTCCTTATTCTTTTAGCTATTGTTTTAGTTTATCTTTTGCTAATTATTCAACCTAATGTATAACTATTGTTCAATGACAAATCCACTATTTTTCAACATGTTGAATGATTTGCATATAAATGTTTGTCTAAGTCTTGAGATATTATTTTAGGTCTTAGTTTTCACACAACAAGTGATTCATTGCATTGCTTGTTGTTGTTGTCTGTGTTTGTCTTTTCATACCCTCAATTTTCATTTAATACCCATACCATTAGAAAAGGAGAACCTACTTTTATACCATGTGGCCTATCCTACTAGGGCACCATCTTTGAAAACCTGTCCTTGAACTTACCAAAAAAACCTACTTGTAAAAATAAATCATTACAAACTTGAGGTGGCCTAGCTTTTCCCTTTAGAAGTTAGGTGCGGAACTTAGGACCAACAACTAACATGCCTTCAATCATTGATATTTAAGTTCTGAATTTTTTATATCTTTTGATCATTACCCAAGTTTCTTATGTCATATTACATCTCTCATAAGTACAAACTGTGACTCTTGAATACATACTTACTAGGAAATCCTGCACCCAGAAAGATACCATTCCATTCCAACGTTAAGATATACGAACTACTAAATAAAATTTAAATTCTCTTACCATGATATTTTTCTTCATTTGAGGGTCTAGTACTTAAAAATGTAACACACCTATCACTTGGAAGTTATGTTTTTGTATGCTTGAATGGAATAACAATGAAACATAATTCTGAGTGCACAAATCTATTGTAAATGTAACAAACACTTTTCTTCAAATAGTCCATATGAATAAAAGTCTTCTTTTGACTTATGACACTTTTATCATGCCCTGACAACAGTAAGAGTAACAAATGTTTCAAGTTCCTTTCCAACTGTATACTTGTACTTTACACGCTTCACAACCTCATTTTTTTCAATCAAAGAAAGTACAGTTCCCTGCGCCAAACGAATGATTGACATTATCTTATGGTTCTCAACCCCTAGAATGATTGACATAACTATTGAAGAAAAATAAGTCCACTAATAGTAAAAACATAATAGGGATTTTATTACATGGAGACAAAGAAATCTAATTTTTATGGTCCTTGTTTTCCACTTCTAATATATTGGAGAACAAGAGTTGATAATTCAAGCTGTTTCAAACCACGATGAAACAAGTTATTGGTTTGATCATATTTTATGAGCCTAACCAACATTCCAAAGCATGTTGTGCTAATAAAATGTTTAAGAAAATCCTCTCATAGAAGAAAACATCAACATAAGGGCACTATAATTTCTTATCCTATTTCAACATCATACACAATATGCACATTGCTCCCTTTCATTAATATGCTAGCAACAATGCGTGAAGTTGTACATATTACTTCCTATATATTTAGGTTCAATGTAGATGGATGGAAATATATAAATGTATATGATACATTACATATAATCATCCTACAATCTATTATTTTGGTAACCAAGGAAAAAATCCTATTCAAGTTTACTACTACTACAACACCCTCCATCATTACATCATAACTATCCTTCTAGGGTAGTTGCAACTATCCTTCCAGGGTAGTTGCATACACATTTCTTCTAGTTTTGAATTCATTTGATATGGAATTGTACTACTATTCTCATGTTGTTCAGTTCATTCTATTACCTTTCTACCCCTCTTCAATAGGAGACATCCTCAGAGCAACCTCAATAAGATAACATTTCTATGATTTCCTTGATGAACTCATCATTTACCTTCCATAACCTTAACTATTCGTATTTCAAGCAATCACTGTGAATCCATCATATATCTTTATGAATTTATTCATATCAACACTAATTTGCAAATGCATGAAGGGGTTAAGTTGTTTTGATGACATTATCTTTGGGGTCACTTCCCGATGGCCATGTAATGGATCTCTCCTTTAATTATGATCCTAAGGATTCTTGTATTAGCCTTTGGCATTTATTATCCTTGTTGGTTATCCTCCTTTTAGATTTACTGTAAAAATGTGTTCCCACATCTAGTAAGGTGTCCTCAAATACCACTACCTCTTTAGTAGTGATATTTATACCTACTGGCATAACATTTAGTGGGGTTATGGGGTCTATGGGTGTTCTTGGTGTATGAATATTTGGTAATGAGCTTAAGAGTGCAACTTTCTCTTGCTCGTCTTTCAATATCTTTGTTGTTGATGATTGCATCTACGTGAGATATTATCCAGGACACAAACTTTAGAGAGAGCCCTTGAGAGGGGTGTGTGGTTCCTATCTGAGACAGAGCTAGAATGTAGAGATGGCTTCCTCCTTATAGAGAGTTGATAAGAACTCCAAATGATTCTCTTGTGTAACACATTGAGAAAGGAGATCTGCAGAGTTGGACATGCCCATGGTTGAGAACAAGGTGAACGTGTGAAATCCCAAAGTGCTGGGTGCATCATCATGAGATAGAGATGAAGACGATGTATTAGCTTCCTCTGAGTAGAGAGTTTATGAGAAACTCTAGATGAATCTCCTGTGTAATGCAGTGGGAAAGAAGATCTGTTAAGTGGATGTGCATGTGGATGAGCACAGGTGAACGTGATCCTAGTGGTTGAACACTAGTGAAGAAGTGGTTCTTATATGTAATGCAGTGATCCAGAGATATGGAAATCCCTATGGATGTGCTCCTAGTGGGTGTATGAGATCCCTTGCTATATTTTTCAAGAGTTTGACCTGCCTGTAACCCTAATTCTAATGTAAAGGGTACAGGTCGACCCCACCTTAATGTAATTGATAATTAATGTAAAAGATAATTAATTTGGTTAATATTAATTATATTATGAGATAGAGAGGTCGATCCTATTGTGCCAATAGACACTTCTGTTGACAGGTCAAGTCTAATATAAGTAAAGGTAAATTCCCCATTGAGGAATCATATCTTTTGTGTGAGTTTGGAAATTTCAGCAAGTACATCCACTTGGGAAAAGTGCGCACCTATGTTGGGCGATAGTCTTCTAGGGTTTGAAAGAACCCTCTTTTGTGCTAGGTTTCTTGGTGGTGAAGGTATTTCTCTTGAAGAATATAACAAATGATTTGGCTAGTTTTTCTTCCTTTGTTGAGAAGGGTTTCTCAGGATACTTCTTGTGTTCTTGTGGATGGTGTTTCTTCTTGTGATCTTGGTTGTTGCAACATTATTGGTTATGGTTAAGTTAAATGCTAAAATGGAATGAACTTCATTCTTAACCTTGTCTATTGAAAAATCAACATGGTTTCAGAGCATAGGTCTTGAAGAACCCATTGCACAAACATCTTCCAACCATCCTCTCTCTCTTCTGTAGAAACCATACGACCCTCCTAGGGTTCCCAGAAAATTCGTATGACCTACTCTTCTGAGGGTTTTCAACACTTGGAACTTGGATGTTGGGGATAAAAAGGACATAGGTGTGTACTGCCTCCTTCAACACACCACCAACAAGTCTCAAATTGCAATTCCAAGCATTTTGACTTTTTGGCCCTAGGGTTTCACTAATTTCTGCAGAAAATTTAAGAATTGTGTTTCTGCAACTCCTTGAAGGAGATATTCATCTCACCAAGGCTATGATATCCTTCAAAGGCTTATTGTTGGCAGTCATAAGTCCAACAAAACCTAAAAGTGCTAGCCTATCCTAGCCGTTAGGTTTTCTATTCTAGTTGACAAGGGTTTGTGAAGAATCCAAAATGAGCATAATCGTGATGGGAGGAAAGCTTGATGGTTCAAGAAAAATTAGTTCCAAGAAGACAAGACCTCAAATAAATGAAGACATCAATATCTCAACAATCTTAGGTATGGTGCCTACCAATGATAATACTTGGTTAATTGATAGTGGTGCCTCCAGGCACATGACCAGTCTTAGAGATCACCTAACACATTTCGTTGAGAAAGAGACACATCTACATGTTGTTCTTGGAGATGATGCCAGATATAATGTGAGAGGAGTTGTAACTTCTACCTTCCAACTAGATTTAGATATCCAATTTCAATTAAAGGAAGTACTATATGTACCCAGAATGAAGAGGAACCTTGTCTCTATTTCTTCCTTGGAAGAGAAATGCTACAATATTTCCTTCTCAGAAGGAAAAGTTCTTGCATGGCACAAAGAATCTCATATAATTTCTTCCAAGGTAATTGGTGTCTGAGAGAAAAACTTGTACAGATTAACCATCGAACTAGTCCAAGCTTTCTACATGAAACTATCGTCTTGAGTGAGCTATGGCATAGAAGACTTGCTCACATTCATTATAGAGATATTCCATCTCTAGGGAAAATGGTAACAGGTCTACCAGAAATACAGATTCAACATAAAGGTGTTTGCAAAGGTTGTGCCCTTGGAAAAAATGTTAAAGGATCCTCCTCAAGTAGTGACAATAGATCTAAGGAAATCTTGGACTTGATACATTCAAATGTATGTGGGACAATGATTGTTGCATATTTGAATGGGTACTTATACTATGTACTCTTCATAGATTATCACTCCCATAAAACTTGGATTTACTTTATAAAGAACAAGGATGGAGTCCTTACAAAATTTCAAGAATTCAAAGCTCAAGTTGAGAAACAGACCGGAAGAAAACAAAAAAATATTAAGATCAGATAATGGAGGATAATACACCTCAAAAGAATTCAACAATTTTTGTATTGGAGCAGGGATCAAGAGAGAGTTCATAGTTCTTTACAACCCTCAACAAAATGGGGTTTCTGAAAGGAAAAACAAAACTATCATTGAGGCAACCAAAGCAGTGATACATGATCAGATTCTACCTATGACTCTATGGGACGAAGCATGTATGACAACAATATATGTTCAAAACATAAGTCCTCATCATATACTGAAGAACATTACTCCAGAAAAAGCCTACACCGGAGTAAAGCCTGAGATTGGACACTTCAGAATATTTGGATGTCCAATATATTTTCATGTACCCAAAGAAAAGAGATCCAAGCTAGAACCTTCAGGAAGAAAGGGTACATTTGTAGGATACAGTGAATCCTCAAAAGCATATCGAATATACATTCCTGGTCAGAGACAAATTGAAGTAAGAAGAGATGTTACTTTTGAAGAAGAAGTAGCCTTCCATAAATCCAGAGGAGATCATATGGAAATTGATAGTGAGACAATGCCTTCTCCCCCTTCATCAATTCAGAGGGAGACAAACATTATTCCAGTTGATCCAATAACTCCATTTGATTCAGTTGTTCCCACCGATTTAGTTTCTCCAAGAAACATACCCAGATATATTACAGTTGGACATAAAAGGCTTGCTTGGGCTCGACAAACTCTACAAGAAGCAAAAGGGCATAAATCCCCACAAGGAACAACCAGAGAGAGAAAGAGACCAAAGAGATTCTCAAGCTACCTTTCAGCCATGACCCACATTATTGACTGAGAGCCATCTTTCCATGGAGAATTTTCAAGTGAACAAGTATGGAAAGATTCCATGAATGAAGAATACCAATCTATATTGAAAAATGATGTATGGGATGTTGTTCCAAGACCAGAGGGAAAGTCTGTAGTGAATTCCAAATGTATTTATAAAATCAAGCATGCAGCTGATGGAAGCATCGAAAAATACTAAAGAAAGATTTGTGGCCAGAGGGTTCTCACAATTAGAGGGAGTTGACTATGACGAGATATTTTCTCCAGTATCTTGATACACCTCCATCCATTCTATGATTGCACTAACTGCTTTCATGGAATGGAAGCTACATTAGATGGATGTAAATACAACTTTTCTCAATGGTGAAATTGAGGAAGAATTTTATATCGAGCAACTAGAAGGATTTGTTGTACACAACAAAAGATATCATGTATGCAGGTTAAAGAAACTCCTATATGGTCTAAAACAAGCACCACGTGCTTGGTATGAGAAAATGGATGGATTTTTTATGGGATTGGGCTTCAAAAAAAGTGTTGTTGATCCAAACTGATATTATCACATTGATGGCAATGAGTGTTTGATTTTGGTCCTATATGTGGAAGATATTTTCCTCACCAGTTCAGAGAGACTCATTGCTGAATGAAAACAAGCATTGACTGCTAAATTTGAAATGAAGGGCTTGGGGCTGATGCATTACTTCTTGGGACTAGAAGTATGGCAAAAGACAAATGATATTTTCCTGAGTCAAGGAAAATATACTGTGGAGATACTGAAAAAAGTTCGACATGACCGAATGTAAATCCATGCCCACTCCAATGGTAATGGATTTGAAGAATATGAGTAATACTGATTCAGGAGATGTAGATCCACACTTATACCAATAGTTGATTGGATAATTGATGTATCTAGTTAACACCAGACCAACCATTTGTTATGAAGTAAATGTGCTTAGCCAATTCATGATCCAATCGAGAAAAACACAATGGATAGTTGCAAAACATGTATTGAGATAATTATGAGGCACATTTGGTTATGGCCTAAGATATGCCTCTAGTGTAGACTTGATCCTACAGGCATATGCCGATGCATATTGGGTAGGAAGTGCAGTGGAAAAAAAAAGCACCTCCGGATGTTGTTTCACTTTAGGGTCCGCCATAGTTTCCCGGTGTAGTAGAAAACAAAGCTCTGTGGCATTGAGCACCGCAGAGGCATAATACATTTCATTGAGTGTAGAAGTCCATGAAGCAGTATGGCTTCACAAACTTCTGACTGACTTGTTCGATCATGAGATGGATCCTACTACTATTCATTGTGATAACCAAAGCTGTGTAAGGCTCTCTAATAGTTTCCTGGTGTAGTAGAAAACAAAGCTCCATGGCACTGAGCACCACAGAGGTAGAGTACATTGCATTGAGTGTAGAATTCCATGATGCAGTATGGCTTCACAAAATTTTGACTGACTTGTTCGATCATGAGATGGATCCTACTATTATTCATTGTGATAACCAAAGCTGTGTAAGGCTCTCTGAGAACCCTGTGTTTCATGAAAGATTGAAACACATTGAGATAAAGTATCACTATATCAGAGACATGGTGCAGAGGAAGACAATACACATGCAATATCTTCCTACTCATGAACAAATCACAGATATCTTCACCAAACCACTTGCCAAGACAAATTTTGTGTATTTCCATGAGAGACTTGGCCTGGTGGAAAATTCCTCCCTAGCTGAGAGGGAGTGTTGATGATTGCAGCTACGTGAGACATTCTCCAGGACACAAACCTGAGAGAGAGCCCCTGAGAGGGGTGTGTGGTTCCTATTTGAGACAAAGTTGGAATGTAGATACAGCCTCCTCCTTATAGAGAGTTGAGAAGAACTCCAGATGATTATCCTGTGTAATGCACTGAGAAAGGATATCTACATGGTTGGACGTGCCTATGGCTGAGCATAAGGTGAACATGTGAAATTCCAAAGTGTTGCATGCATCGTCATGAGACATAGATGAATATGATGTATTAGCCTCCTCTGAGTAGAGAGTTGATGAGAAAATCCAGATGACTCTCCTGTGTAATGGAGTGGGAAATAATATCTGTTGAGTGGACATGCCTGTGGATGAGCACATGTGAACATGATCCTAGTGGTTGAGCACTAGTGAAGAAGTAGTTATTCTATGTAATGCAGTGATCCAGAGATATGGGCATCCCTATGGATGTGCCCCTAGTGGATGAACACTAGTGGGTCTATGATATCCCTTGATATATTTTTCAAGAGTCCGACCTGCCTGTAACCCTAATTGTAATTTAAAGAGTATAGGTCGCCCCCCCCTTAATGTAATTGATAATTAATGTAAAAGATAATTAATCTAGTCAATATTAATTATATTATGAGATAGAGAGGTCGGCCCTGTTATGCCAATAGACACTTCTGTTGACAGGTCAAGTCTAATATAAGTAAAGGTAAATTCCCCATTGAGGAATCATATCTTTTGTGTGAGTTTGGAAATTTCAGCAAGTACATATACTTGGGAAAAGTGCCCACCTATCTTGGGTGATAGTATTCTAGGGTTTGCAAGAACCCTCTTGTGTGCTAGGTTTTCTTGGTGGTGAAGGTCTTTTTCTTGAAGAATATAACAAAGGATTTGGATGGGTTTTCATCCCTTGTTGAGAAGGGTTTCCTAGGATACTTCTTGTGTTCTTGTGCATGGTGTTTCTTCTTGTGATCTTGGTTGCTGCAACATTATTGGTTATGGTTAATTTAAATGCTAAAATGGAACAAACTTCATGCTTAAACTTGTCTATTGAAAAATCAACATCTGCAACAACTACTTCTTGTTCTTTCTTTTTGTTTTCCTCCTCCTCTTTCCTCTTTGCATCATCAATTTATCTTTTCTTTTCTTCTTATTCTACAACTATCTTCTTCTCTATGTCTTCTGAAACTTTCTTCTTCTCCATTTCCTTTCACCTTCTTTTCCCTTTCCTTGTCATATTTTTTCTTTACAACTTCTTCTTTCTTCTCCTTTTTGCTTTGTTTCTCCTCTTCCGCATTATTGGATGCTACTTGGTATGTACCCTTTGTTGTTGGTGTTGCATGTTCAACTTTCTTCTTTTTGTAAATCTCATTGGCCTCTAAGGATTTATTGTATTTCTCTCTTTTCTTTTCTTCCTTGGATTCTTCCTGGATGATGTCCTATGCGATCAATGTTTCTAATTGTTGCTTCATCTCTTTTCCCTTTTCTTATTCCATTAGAGTCATTATTTCTTTTTCTTTTTCATCTATAATTTTCAAAATGGATTCCTCAAATGACATGGTTCCCTTGAAAATACCTTCTTGGGGTCTTTCTTCATGTTGTATGGAATGCACTAACCCCACATATTTAAGATGACTCTCTGCTATCTTTTTAAGATCATATTGCCTAGGATTTTCCACACACAAAATAAATTCTCTTAAGAATTCCGCTTCCTTCCCGGCATGGGGAAGCTTTGTTAGGGTAGGTGTCCCTACATTTATAAGGAATTGTTGATGTTTGACTCAATTAAGATCGAAACAACAACCTCACGAGGATATAAATCCCCCTTTGTTTTTATAGAGGTGGTACTCCTCCTTGACTGAAATATATATCTTAAAGATCTTGAGTTAGGGAGAGTGCTAGAAAATAAACCCCAGATCTTTATTGCTTAGTTTTATATTGAAATGGTTCTTGATAACCTGATTTGATCTTTATGTGAAACAAATTTCTCCTTTACAATTAAAATATTAGCCTCCTCTGAGTAGAGAGTTGATGAGAAACTCCATATGACTCTCCTGTCTAATGCAGTGGGAGAGAATATCTGTTGAGTGGACGTGCCTATGGATGAGCACAAGTGAACATGATCCTAGTGGCTGAGCACTAGTGAAGAAGTAGTTCTTCTATGTAATGTAGTGATCCAGAGATATGGGCATCCCTATGGATGTGCCCCTAGTGGCTGAGAACTAGTGGGTATATTTATACAACCCTTTAAATCACATACAAGTAGAGGATACATCCATATCTTCTCAGAAGAAAAATGAGGAAATAGTTTTGATCACCCAAAGAAATTTAAATGAGTTATGCATTCATAACTTGAAATAATTTGATGGGGATACTTAAAAAATATCTCACTCAAAAATCCCAAGATCTGAGAAATCATTAAAAAAATGCCCTAAAATAGTTCTATGTGGAGTTTATTCGTAAAAATTATTCACCAGTACAAAACATCTCAACAAACCAATTGACTAAGTGTTTAGAAATGAAGCTTGTAAAAAAAAAGGATTAAATTTCCATGAATCCAATAGACAATCCTAGCTTACATCTAACAGTCACATACATGGATGTAAATACTTCATGATCATATAAGAAAAATCTTGGAATAATACAAGAACAACACTCAAGAACTCAAACTTATTTTAATTTCAAAAATACAAACAAAAAACCTTGAGAAAGTGGTGTAGAAGAAGAAGATGGAGATATGAGTCCTCCCAAGGGAAATTTGGAGTTCTGTATCTCAAGATATGAGCTCGTGGAGTCGAGGTACCAAGCAGATTTATCAGCAAAGCATACAAATATAACTAACTGTTACTTCAATTTCTAAAAGCATCATAACCAATTTCATCTCTTGAAACCTATTCCATCATATTCCTCATGGAATTACCTTTCCAATGAGGTATAGTTTTCCCAAATATGACTCCCAGATCTCAAGTTATGGCTCTCGAAAAATTGCTACTCAACAACTGTTGATCAAATCTCATGGGGCGATCCTAGCCCTTGATTAATTTTCATCTCTTCATTTGAAACTTCGACCTTTTGTTTGTAATGTATATCCCACATGCATGGTAATTTTTGAGAGTGTAATGTATATATTGAAAACTTTAACAAAGACTTGATGTGAATCATATGGAGACTTAGAGATTCGACCCCATGGAAAATTAATGAAATAATTAAAATTTTGACTACCTAGTCATCCTCCACCAAGCACCCAGTCAACGATGAGTCACCATCTAGTTAGTTGTGAGTCGATGTCCACATCATCACCACATCTCATGTTGTGATTGGATATCAAGTCTGCCACATTTTATGAGGTTATTAACTACCACGTGTCATCAAATGGTTGGATGCCATGTGTCACAAATTTTTGGTTGCTATGTATCACCAATACTTGGCTGCCATGTGGAGTGATTTCATTGGCTGATAGTTCTTGGAATTATTTTTAAATATAAGTTAAGTATGGGAAGTATGGGGAAGGTGGGACAAGAAGGGGGTAATGTGAGGGTAGAGTAAGCGGGGGGATGAGAGTGGTAGAGTGAGGGGGTGAGGTAGGGTGAAGCAGGGGGGGAATGAGTGTGGTAGAGATGGGTTGTTAGGTTGAGGGGGGTGAGGAAGGAATAAGGGGAATGAACCCAATAAGTTGAGTGAACCCAATGAGGAGAGATAAGGAGGGTGAGAGAAATTGAAAATTAAACTAAGTCATGTGAATCTGTCAGTCAGGTGTGTGAGGGAGGTGAGGGAGGAGAGATAAGGAGGGGCTATTAGAGGTGTGAGGTGAACCCACAAAGGAGTGAAGTGAGGGAAAATCAAAGAAAAATCTAAATATGGGAAGAAAATGTAGTAAAAGAAAAACATATGGAGAGATAAGGAGATTAAGAAAAATTCTAAGTGTGGAAGAGTAAGAGAGGAGAAGAAGATGTGTGACATGTAAAGAAAATTCTAAGTGTTGAATGAATGTATTCCAAGAGATGCTTGATGTGTTCCAAGAGATGAAAAAGAGAGTCCCAAGAGATGAATGGTTCCAATAGTTCAGTTCCAAGAAAATACGCAGTTCCAAGAAATTGGACATGGTTCCAAGACACGGTTCCAAGAAATGGTGTGGTTCCATGAGAATGATCATGGTTCCAAGAATTCTTAGTTCCAGGAAAAATTATCTTTGTTGCATATTGAGGAATCACTCTTTTTCTGGTTAGAGGAAAACCTGGATATCTTGAGCATACGAACTCGAATTTTGAATCCATGAATTACGTGATGCAATTGAGACTGTGGGATACACCATAAACTTATAATAGTTCGGAATTTTCTTCCTCCGATATCAATTTTTTTATCATTCGCGAAGTGGGAAAATAGAGGTGACCAATTTTTTGATCAACATGAATCTTGGCCAACATCTCTTTGAGTTGGTGGATAATACACTTGTGATCCCAACCTCTACCGTTTGGTAAGCTATCTCTTTGATTTGTAATTTCTTTGGTATGTATTTAGGAAGCAGGTGAGGGGGACCTGAGCTACCAAAAATCCTGATATAAGCACAATGTTTCCAAATAAACCAATCCCCAATTTATTTAATGGCCTACATGTCTTCTGTGGATATTCTCAGGGGATTATATTTATAAACAAGAGCATACATGGGTACTAAGAAATGCTCACAGATTTCATATATATGTTTCTTATAACTATCCTCCCATAATTGGAAACAATAAAAATGAATAGGGAATAAATTGGGGTCCCATTCCCATCCCATCTCAGGAAAATGAATTGTAGCACATATAACATCAATTAAATAAGATGACATGTTAAAACCTGAGGTCTTCAACATCAGATACTTCCTTGTTGTTTCAAAGATATTGATTGACAACAACCGAGCCCAATTGAAGACACGTCCATTCTCTTCTATGTAGTGATCCATATGAGTCCATTCCCTCTTGAAATGTATGCTATTCTCCTCACCGTACAACATGCATATCATGGTAGAAAGCAACCTATAGGGTTCCTTCATATTGTGTGTCAAAAACACTTTGATTCCATTTGATGGAATACCTGCTCCTTCTTGCCACCATTCATGAATCACTTATTCTACGTCTTCATGTTCATTTTTGAATTTATCCATCAATTTTGTATTCATAGGCCATATCGGTGTAGGAAAATTACACTAGATGTGAATGTCCCCTGTCCTTAGTGATGCTACAAGTTGTTTTCATTCATTAAGTATGGTGCAAACATCCTTATACAAATGGGAAAATACCCACTTCCTTGCATCAATATATGTCATGAGACCCGGTTTGGCCACTATAGTGTACAATCCACTTGTCTGGATGTTTTGATAGACATTTAAGTCATCCTCTGGCAGAAACTCTTCTTTCAAAAACATATTGTACATTTGTCTCCAGGTTAGGAAGACGTCCAAACCATCGTGGTAGTGGGTGTTGGGCTCTAAATATGTCTAAAAATAACCTTAGTTTAACATTAATTTATCAACCCGAGGATTCGTCTTTTATCTCAAGAATATCAACAAAATCTATGCAGATAACTTGTAGAGGCTAAAATCACATAGTTAAAGCAAACCTGAGTTTATCCACAATCAAGTTCCTCAAATGTTCATGAAAGATTCTAAGAATAAGATCTTACTTAACAGAATTGAAATCTAATTACTAACATGCTGTGAATGAAAGGGAACTAACTAATTTGTTGAATTCATTTAACAAAGAAGCAATGATTGAATCTAAGTAAAGACTTGCAGAATTAACTATTAACTATGAATCGAATTGCTGGAAAGGAAATAGCGAATTACTCTATCCTATGGAAAGAAACGACAATGTATAATCTAATCAAAAGGAACAACAATTGTAACTTTAACTGAAAGGTATGACAATTGTAACTTAATTGAAGGGAACAATAATTGCGAATCTAAGTAAAAGGAACAACGCATATGAAAATGTGAGGAAATGTCAAGCAACAAACTACAGTAATGGAAGTTGGAACAACAATCACTAACACTCGAGAGAAATGTCTATCTTCTGTACGCAAACAACATAAAATCATTAACACACTTATGCATTCATCTTAACTATTATAAAAGAGAATTGAGTCATGAAACAGAAAGAAAACTGATACAATTATAGCTTGAGACAATAGCTCCTTTAGACTGGGCCCTTGGTCCTTAGAAGAAATGCTACTA
Organism: Picea mariana; assembly: GCA_032191745.1. NCBI lineage: Eukaryota > Viridiplantae > Streptophyta > Pinopsida > Pinales > Pinaceae > Picea > Picea mariana. Next base: position 85,982 of record JASDQU010370473.1, on the reverse strand, counting down.
GAAACTTAGTATGTAGAAATGGTGAAAACGATCAAAGCTTTTATTGATTTCATAGCTGGTACAATATTCACAAAAACTGCTTGCACAGAGTAATTCTGAGTTCCGAATACTTGAATTCAATTCTTAGATTATCCCTTCAGGATCTATTACCCTCTATATATAAAATAATCTGAGTAGATTAAGCCATCCTGAGGATCGAGAGATCCTCAGGATTTCTTTACTATTATAAAGTTACAATATAGAAACTCAATAATCTTCAAAACTGCTTTGTGTCAAAAGTCCTCAACCTCTAATAGCTTGTGTATCTTCAAGATCTCATTTTCTATTTCGGTTTTGAAAATATTTACCCAAATCTGTAACGAAATCAAACAATTCCAATTGTGTTTTAGAATCTATTTAATATAACTTCAATAATATCACTAGAAGACATATTAATCATTTTCTATCCAATTTATTCCTAATTAACAGAAAAGTCAATCAATATTATATCATGAACTGTGGGAATAAAGAGGACATTTGTACCTTTTCCATAACCCAACATACCCCCCAACTTACCTTCTTGCATGTCCTCATGCAAGCTGAGATCTTACATGTAAAGCGATGATGTTGTAAGGAGGGAAAGTTGGTTCACCAGGTCTCTTGAACCCATTACTTCTTTTGAGCTCTACAAAAGCAACATCCTCCCTCTTCTTATTAATTTGATAATCCTTTTGGTAACTTTATGGAGGAAACCAAATGATAGGGGGATTATAACTGCACCCAATCCAAGCAGGTCCTTCATCCTGGAGCAGTCTAGAATACCTTTCCATTCTGAAGGTAGCTACAAATAAATTCATGTACCCAAAGGGTTCCCTACTTTTGACTTCATTGGAGGATGCATCCCATCTCACCTTAGAAGAAGCAAGAGCTTCTTCCTTGAGTTCTCTAAAATATATGATTCCTGAACGAATTACCTATCTATGGATGGGGGCTAAAGAGTCTATGACCCCTGCCCTTTTCATAAAGGTTCTATGCCGCATAATGGATGGAAAGGACTTTGGGGGATCTCCTCTGACCTAGAGGTCCAACCCAGTTTCCCTCTTTATGAAGGTTTTGTGAGCTTTTCCCCACCTAACTTTGCTTTTAGTAAAGGACAGGAATGCCTGAAATTGTATATCCCCAATAAAGGGACCATGATTATCTGCTCTGTCATTTTCCAAGATAAAGTTATGAAAATAAAATTCGCACAGAAAGTATTGGACTTTCTCTTCCTTCTCTCTGAAACATGCAAAACAATCTGGGACAATGGTGAATGTAATTAGTTTACCTGCTCTAATGGCTTTCACCCTCAACAACAGGTAATGTTCTAGTAAAAATAGGGTATAATTGGTGGTAGGAGCTTTGCAGTTGATTGCATCAGTGTAGACATCACAAATGTCTTTGATTTGATCCAAATATTTTTCCAATTGCTTTTGTACCTTCTTCACCTTCCCTTGGGTTCTAGTGAGCTCAACATAAGTCTCACTTTATGTTGCTGATATGTTCTTCAGTTGTTTAAAAAACTTTTGATGTTCAACCATAGTGACCATCTCCTCTCTAGGTTGAAATAATTCTTGATGGGATTGTGTAAGCTCTGCTTTTAGCTTATCAATGATGGCATTCTGTTCTTGAGACTGAGATTCTTGATATTCCTCCATAGCATCCATCTCATCTCTGGATTGAGTTAGTGCTTGCTGGGCTTGTATAAACTCTACTTCTAGTTTATCAACGATAACACTTTGTTCTTGAGACTGATATGCTTGATGTTCTACCATAGTCATCAATTCATTTCTATTTTGAATCAGGATTTGTTGGGACTACATCAATTCTTCTTCCAATCTCCTAATGGTGGCATCCTGCTCAAGGGATTGAGGTATTTCTTATGAGACTAGGGTATCTGTTTGTACTTCAACATCAACTGTTTATGAAGGAATTGCTTCCTCATTCTGAGCTACTGCATCTTCCACCGTTGTTTCTTCAGGGTCTGTCTGTGTCCCCACAAAGTTTGTAGTGACTGTACTTTTAGGAAGAGGGTTTATTCCTTGCACTCTGGGTCTTTTGATTTTATTTCTTTTGTGGGCCTTATCTGCTTCCTTAATTCCTTAATAATTTCCCTAAGTTTTCTAACCTTCTGCTTTAATACTTTGACTTTTTTAGCCTTTCTCTTTAAAAATTTGTTCTCCTTTTTCAACCTTCTAATTTTTCTATGGATTTTTCCTACTCTCTGTTTGTGAGGGATCTCAAGGTATTCTTCATTCTGGTCAGCAGGTGTTTGTGCCTCTGTTCCTTTCAAGTGCTTTGTCTGCTCAAGAGGGATTATTGCCTTAGGATGAAGTTCTTCCTGTGTTGTTTCCTCTGACATTTCAATCTCAGGAAAATATTCAACAGGTTTTGAAGGAGAGGCTTGTTCTTGGTATTCCCCTAGTTTATATCTATCAATTGAGGCCCCTAAACTCCCTAAAACCTAATCTATTTCTACCTCATAGATTTTCAAAAACTATTATGTCCTATGTTCCAATGCTGGCTGGGTGTCTTCTTGACTGTTTCCTTGTGAAGTTTGTCTTGTCTGCTCAATTTCCTGAACATTGTCCTGTAAGGACTACTCTGTAATGTCCTGAATTTCTTCAGGCTGTTTTGTTGTGTCCTGGATTTCTTCAAGGTTTCCCGTTCGTCTGCTTCTCCTCTTTCTCTCAATGGGGGATTTAGGAGTAGCCATTTCTCTTTTCCTCTTTCTTGTTAGTGCCCCTATTTTTTAGGTCTTAGCCTTTGTTTGTGAGGTCTGAGCCTTTGTCTGTGAGGTTTGGGCCTCTGTAATTTGGACGGGTTCAGTCTCAACTCTGGGTTAAGGAGGTGGAACTTTTGTTTGGGTAGTGGCCTCCCCTTCCTGTCTTTCTTCAATTTCCTATGGTGGGTCTTCATGGTATAATTCAGGTTGTTCCAATTGCATAGGTCTATTGGTCTCAACAAGATCACCCCAGGTTAATTGAGTTTGACTTAGGGAATTATTTACTATCATTTTAACTAATCCATGGTGGCTGATGATAGTAACAATATCCTTGGATTTCCGTGTTCTTAAAAGAAACCTCATGTAACATGGAATTTAGAAAAAAAGGTAGATTGATTACTAACCTTTGTTTTAGTGCTGCTAGCAGTTTGAGGTGGCATAGTCAAATTACATTGTATTGTCCATCAAAGGTGATGTACCTCTTAATTACCCCTTCCAATTCTTTCCATGGTTCACTAAGGGTGCTGGGGTTACGTCCTTTTCCCTTTTTATCCAATTCCTCTCCAGGGTCTACAAAGGATTCCACATCTTCTTTGAGCACTGTATATTTTCCTATCCATTGAATGCCTGAGTTAGGGAGACCTGTAATCTCTTCTATGATTTTCGAAGTAACTGGAATTTGTATATCTTGAACCATGGATATTTCTCCCTACAAATTCTAAAAGAATTCAAGCGTGATGTTCGTATCATATCCTTGCAGCCGACTGAAGTACTTCGTCCAACCCAGATGGTGTAGAATTTCTCTAGCCTGCTCAGTTACCTGTAGTAATGTTGGTTCCTTGCGAACACTTCGGCCACCCATCGTTATGTGAAAAAATGAGAACGACTATCGTTCTTGCTTGTAGATTTGGATAGACCAACTTGGAAGAAATATTACCAAATATAGAAAAATATATCAGAGAATGACGAGTGTATAGAAATGTGGGTTTTCCATTTATTACAATCATTACAATCTTATCGAAAAACATACTGAACGTCCACTCCCCTCATTATTGTAGAGGTCGACCTCGATTGTCAATGTAGGTGAAAGTAATGAGTGTAGGTATTTCTGGTGAGAGGTAATAATTGCACTGTCACCGTCGATGGGAACCAATCATGTATAATTTAAAAAAAAAAAACATATTAATGGTAATCATTAAGTGATAGTCGTTTTGTTTGTGGGAAATTCAAATTTATTATACCTATACTCAAAAAAATGTTTTAAGGATAATTGAGCAGAATACATTAAATCTGTTCATTAAAAATATTCCACATATCATAATGTTGTTAATTTTCCCATGTTTATTGAATATAGCTAAAATGATAGCCCCATTATTTGAGTAAAGGAAATCTAGAGACACACAGAAAATTGGTTTTTAAGGTAAACTTCCATACCACAGGTATAGCCACTACTGCCAACAGGCATCCATAGCCTCGACAGGGTTGCTTTTTAACCCATAGATGAGCCTGTATCCTTAATAAATATTTGAATCGTCTTTTCCCAAAGAGACCACTATCCTGGTTTGGTAGCCAGGTGATGATAATGCCACTCACTAGATTGTAACTTAAGTGAACAAGCCAACTCGTGATGAGACCCCTTGTCCTTTGAAAAAAATGTCAAAGGCCATTGCCCTGGTGTGGTAGCCATAGTGGGAATGTCACTTAAGTTATTATCTGATGTTCATGGTAGGTTGGCTCGTGATGAGACCCCCTATTCTCTGTGGGAGAAGTTTTATATTTATATTTATTTGTTTTTATATTTTTTCTTTTCTCATTATCCATTTTTTTTTAGAAATTTATTAAGGGAGGCTCATCTACTCCTTAAGATTAAGGGATGGTGTAAAGAAGTGTAACGATGCCGAGAAAAAGTGTGCTTAATACTCCTTGTTATAATATGAGGGCAGATTATCATTCAAGTATATTTGTATGTATATAGGGAAAGGAAACAAATTATGGTGGTTACTAGTTATGAACAAGTTTTAAGATATTTCGAAGAAATTAATCCAAAAACAATTTGATAAGGTATGAGAGATAGTCCAAAAAATAATGACAAATTGTTGCAATGATAATTAGAAATGATGCTAGTGAAAATTATTTAGTGAAAGTCGTACCCCAAAGGAATGGCTAGTATTTTAACAACAATGAAGGAAAGGAACGACAATAAGGAAGAACGCAGAAGGAACAACAACGGTACTCAAAGGAACAACAATCACGTGAAGGGAACATAAGTTGTTCCATTCAAATGAACAACAACGGTACTCAAGGGAACAACAATCGTGCGAATGGAACGACAGTTGTTAATTTTTAACCATCTGAATAGGTAATTTTGGAAACTTCCCATGGAAATATATTTTTGTTGAATCTAAGGCTGATTAGTCATCAACTAAATTCATTCAATTATTATGGGTTAGTTTATTTTAGAAGGTTTCTTGATGTTGTGATTTCATTAGAGTTGCCCGATTACTATTACAGAGCATGACATATTCATTTTCTTGTGAAATACATGGTCTGCGTGATAAGATAAAGAAAGAGTGCAGAACAAAAAAGAGTGCTAATTGTGTTATCCTCCCTAGTTCTTATTTTCTCAAGTGACTTTCATAAATTGGAAAAGAAAGAAAAACTAATAACTCAATTAGATCTAAAAAAACTATATACAGTATGTACAGTGTAACAAAATTCATCATTTATGGAGTTGGAGTGGCTGGGTTACCTTCCCAGCTACCGAAAATTTGAACGGTAGGGTCCTTACTTACTTCTTGGTAGAAAGATTCTTTTGAAGGCGGTTGATGGTAAAGTCATAGCCGGTGTCCATTGACCAGAAATGGAGATCCAGACCTGTTGATGGTACTTAAAGTGACCGTTCCATTATCATGGACTTCATTAATTTCATATGGTCCCAGACTGTGTCTATAATTTTCCTAGAAAATCCTGAAATATGGAATCATAGAGAAGCGCCCAATCACCTTTCTTGAATGATTTCTTCTTGATATGCTTGTCATGCCAGGTCGCTCTCTGTTACTGAATAATGGCTGTGTGCTCCACAACAGTCATACATGCTTCATCCAACTCGTTGAGTCACTAAAGACACTGTTTATGTGCTTCTGTTAGATCCAGTCCAATTTCCTGGGCCATCCTTAGGGTCTTTATCTCAAACTCGATTGGGAAGACGGATTCTTTACCATAGACTAAGTGATAAGGAGAGTATCCATTGGTGTTACACCATGTTGTGCGATAAGCCCATAATGCATTCGGGAGCTCAGTAGCCCAATTATGTCGGTTTATTGAGATAGTCTTTGTCAGGATTGCCTCCAGGACCTTATTTGTGCTTTCTACTTTCCCGTTTGCCTATGGGTGGTATGGAGAAGTAACCTTGTGATTAATATGGTAATTGTCTAGGGTGGTGGTAATTGTATGAGCTGTAAATTATGACCACCCATTAAATTACCCCCCTGGGTAGTCCATAGCGTACAAATAATTTAAAAATAAATTTGATGACTACTTCTTTTGTTGCATTTGGTAAGGCTTCTTCCTCCACCCATTTGGTCATGTAGTCCATTGCAACTAGAATATAGGCCTTCTAATTTGAATTTGGGTTGAAGGGGCCAATGAAGTCTAGTGCCCATCTCTCAAATGGTTTTGTGACTACTTGTGCTTTCAAAATAATTTCATTAGCCTGACCTGGTTTTCCCATCCATTGACAACTATCGCAGGTCTGAACGTATTTCTTTGCATCTCTGAATATTGAGGGCCAGTAGTAGACCATATGTAAAAATTTTTGTCTAGTTCTACAGTCTGTAAAGTGCCCACCACAGGGCTCGTCATGTCCTGCTTTTAGTATGTCATAGATTTCGTCCTCTTGTACGCATCTACGGATCTGGAGATCATCTCTTGTGTGGAAGAGATATCCACCAATCCAAGTGAATTGTGCGCTACACTAGACGATCAATTTTCTTTCCCTTGATGATAGATGTGCCAGTAATTTTCCCTCTACCAGATAATTTTCCACATCAGCGTACCAAGGTGGCTTTGTGGTGATGACAAACATATGCTCATATGGAAATTGGTCTTCAACTGTTAAGGAGTCATCTGTTTTGGGTATGCGGGACAGGAATTCTGTGACAAGATTTTCTCTCCCAGGTCGATCTTTGATGGTGATGTCAAATTCCTACAATAATAATAACCACCGAGTGACCCGTCCATTAGTAATCAGTTTATTAGCTATATATCTAATAGCAGAATGATCAGTATATAGAATAACTGGATAGCTTGTTATATAATGATGAAATTTATTGATGGCGTGTATAACAACTAAAAATTCTTTTTCTGTTACTGTATAATTTAGTTCAGCTGGAGTAAGATTCTTGCTAAGGAAATAAATAACATAGGGTTTCTTGTCTTATTCCTATCCAAGGACAACACCTATGGAAATATCTGATGCATCGGTGGAGATGTGAAATGGTATTTTCCAATTTGGTCCCCTCAACACTGGTGATGTTGAGACCAACTTCTTGAGTCCTGCAAATTCCACTTCACACTTGTCAGACCACTGAAACTCCACATTACCATTCAAATCATGTAAAGGTGCAGTCGTTCTTGCAAAATTTTCCATAAATCTGCAATAGTATCCAGAAGCACCAAGGAAACTACGTACCTCAGTTTGTGTGTGTGGTTTAGGTATATTAAGGATTACCTCTATTTTTGCTGGATCTACTCTAATTCTATCTGCAGAAATATAAATCCCTAGTACCACACCTTCTGTCATCATCATGTGACATTTTTCATGGCTCAAACATAACCTGGTAGCAATGCACTTTTCTAGTACCTTCTCCAGATTATTGAGTGCTTGGTCGAAGTCGTCACCATAAGGAGTGAAATCATTCATGTAAACTTTAAACCCTTCACTGATAATATCGCTGAATATGCTCAGGATGGCCCTTTGGAATGTGGCTGGAGAATTACATAGTCCAAAGGGAAATACTCTGTATGCAAAGGTACCCTAGGGGTAGGTGAATGTAGTTTTATCTTGATCTTTTGGGGCAATCTGGATCTGATTGTAGCCACTAAAACCATCTAGTCAAGAAAATAATTTCTTCCCTACCAAAGTATCCAAGACCTGATCAATGAAAGGTAAAGGGAAGTGGTCCTTTTGAGTGGCTTTGTTAATTTCCCTGTAGTCGATGCAGATTCTCCATTTCCCATTTTTCTTGGGGACGATGACTAATGGGGAGACCCACCGACTATCTAAGATAGGGTATATAAAATCTACATCCAACAAATTTTGTAATTCTTCTTTAAAAATATCCCTGAGGTGGGGATTCAATCTTCTCTGCGGCTGTCGGATAGGTCAGACATATTTCTCAATGTAAATGTGGTGTGTGTAGAGTTGCAAATCAACACCTTTCATGTCAGAATACTCCCAGACAAAAGCTTGTTGGTATTTAGAGAGGACTTGAATCAATTTGTGTTGTTGTTGCTCATCTAAATTGGCATTGATGTTCAGATACTTCCCTGGTGCGATCTCAACGGATTTGCTGTTATGAACAATGATAGTCGGGATTTGTTGTTCCATTAAATATTCCAGTGGGTCTCCCTGTTCTTCATAGTCTAGAAAAACTTGGAGCATCTGGCATGTTGGATTACCCATGGTGGTTGGGCTGTTAATAAAACCACTGATTACGTCATCCTCTAGCTGGTTCTTGAGTCTAAGATCTTCTTCCAGCATGATATGGGCTCGTAAATCCTTTTCTGGGTACCGTGGTGGTGGAAATTGTGGATATATGAAAGTCGGGCTTGGCTTGGCTGGAGGATATAATATGAGATTGTTTTTGACACCTCCTCTATCAATTTTCATATTACCCGTTCGACATCCTATGTATGCATCAATTGTTACGAGCCATGGTCTACCAAGTAACAATGGATTCCCTTCGAGTCCACTTCTTGGGTTGATGATGAGGAAATATGTTGGATATTCCCAAGAGTCGACTGAGATTGCTATGTCATGTAGTGTGCCAACTGGTCTAACCACTGATCGATCGACCAATTGTAACATAATGGGGGTGGGTTTGAAGGATTCAAAACTCAGGGTGTTGCAGGTTTCCATAGTCAAAATATTGACGGCCGCCCCCAAATCAACTAGTGTATTTGGAAAAGAACAGCCCTGGATCTGAACTATTACTATGGGATTCCCTGGATCTGCATATTTGAATGGTTCTTGTCTACCTAGAATTAGATCAGACAAGGCTCCCACTACATGAACTGTTGATGATGAATTTTTAATTTTCCTAACAAGCTTCCTCCCACATAGTTCCTTGATCATTTTTGCATACATTGGAATGTCTTTCGAGCCTGCAGGAGTGGGATCTTGACATATAAATTCTTGAGTTCCCCTACAATGTCAAAATTAGGATAGACGACAGGTTTTGCTATCATCAATATTTCGGGGAACGAAGGGGAAGGAGTTGCATCCTTATCAGGATCCTGTGACTCGACTGTGTTCCCCCCCCTACTCAATTTCTTTCGTTATTACCATAGTCGAGGGTGTTCTTGCTGGTTGTTTGTTACTTTCCTTATCTTGTTCTTAGAAAACATTATTTTCTTTAGGAGAGATTATATGCCACGATCTCAATCAGAGTTCGTTGCACCCTACTAAGTTGGTATCTTATTCCCCATTATCCATAATATGGATGAGTTGAGATGGTCTATTATTAGGATTTGGGTGGGGTTGGGCTGGTAATTGAGGGCACAATTGTGATTGAGGGTTTTGGGGCAGTTGGAGTGGAGCTTGCAACGTGGGTTGGGTTTGACGGGCCATCCCCATGGCTTGATTGTTTATCCCCATGGGGCGTTGCCAATTCTGGTTCCAATTTGGGTTTTGGGTAGTTGTATTAGGCCACTGCGGAGGGTAGGGGTTGTTATTTGAGTTTTTCCAGGATGAGGTGGGGTATTGTGAGTTAGGCTAGGTGGGAATTGCAGTAGGTTGATTATGCCAGATCGGATTTGCAGGTGGTTGGTTTGGCCAAGTGGGATTTGTAGGTGGGTATTGTTGGGGCTGCTAGTTTTGATTAGTAAATGGTTGGTTCTGCCATCTATTACCATAATTCTACTGCTGATTATACTGTCCAGAAAAGTCCTGAAGTGTATTTGGAGGGAGAGTCTACCATTGACGATGTTGAGCCATCAAATATAATGGTTATGTTTCCTCTTCTACTGCTCTAAAGACAAATTTCAGTCCCGACAGTGATGGGCATTGCTTCGTGTCATGATCCTTGGTGCAAATAGCACAAACCCGAACCACATCCAAAGGACATTCCCTTGGACTATGCTTTTTTCTACATCTATGGAAAAATATGGCCAAAGTTTGTTCTGCTTCTTCTTTTTTTTGTTTGGCCTGCAATACATCCAATTGTGTAGTCAAAGTGCTCAGAATATCTATTTTGAAATTTTCTAAAAGATTACCAACTTTGGTTCACGTAACACCCCCACTGGTAATGTTGCTATTTCTAGTGAGGGAAGTTTGCATTCCTGATCTGGTCCGTGTACTTCCTCGTGAGCACCTGATGCACAATAGAATGATTTTATCATAAGTTTCTTGATAAATGTCACCGTTCCCCATTAAATTCAATGTTTCTATCCATTCATCCTTCATACCTTTAAGCAAAGTTGCTTTAAGTACTTCACTTGGTAATGTGCCATAGGGCGATATCTGCAATTTATACTTAAATCTCTCAACATATTCTTCTAATGATTCATTTTCTTTTGCAGTCATTTGAAAGATTTCATCTTTTAGGTCCCTGGTTCTACAATAATCCTGATATTTTGTCAATAATGCTTGTTTCATTTCATCCCATGAGTTAATGGTTCCACCTCCTAATCCCATAAACCAACGTAGAGCTTCCCCCTTCAAGGTAGAGGGGAACAGTTTTAATTTTTTGGGTTCAGAGGTGTAATCATACCCTCTACATAGGACATCGAATTAGAATAAGAAAGCATTCGTGTCTTCTGAAATTAATCCATGGAAGGTTGGAAGGTTCTGTAGGGGTGTTTCTTTCATGGGAGCATTGGCGATTGGATAAACTACCGGATATTCCAATGTGGAGGTTTGGGGTCGTTGTTGATTTGGTTGCGCCATTTGATTGAAGATGTGCCAAAAATATTTAGGAATTTCTTGATCCGAGTGTTCTATTCAAGGTGGTTGATTATTTGATCTTCTAGGGGATTTGATTGCACTCCCTCTATCTAGGATTTCAGGTATGCCTTCTTATTTTACAAGAGATTTAGGATCAGGGGGTGTTGATGGGTCTACCTTGGCAACCTCGTTGGTTTCTCCTTCTCCTTCCTCCAGGTTACAAGAATTTCCCTCATCTAAAGGGTTGAGGGGTGGAAGGTATGTGCTTTGAAAGCTTTGCTCAGTCCCTTTAGTTTTTCTATAAATCTCAGCGTTGGCTGTAGTTGGTGAAAATGCCGCTTGAGGGATTCGGATGGGTCCTTTCCTAGGTTCGACCGAAGCTTGAGATTCAACCTTTCGAATGATGTCATCTATAAAAGTACTTCTCCCAGGGAGCACCGAGCCCTGGGATTTGCTAGTTTTTGGTGGGGTTTTGGTTTTTCAAGATCTTTCTTCTTAGTCATACACACTTCACACAAAAAGAAATTCAAAAAGAAATACCTATATGACCTCTTAAGTGTCAACTAGAGGTAAGCGTTGGCATAAGCATCTTACTTATTTCCTGCGTAGGTTCCTACCTTCTGTATTCAATACTTGGTCCTCCAGAGACACAACCTATGCTACCTTTGACATTCTCCTCGAAAACGACACCAAAATGTTGGTCTCTAAAGATGTCTAAAAACAACCTTAGTTTAACATTAATTTATCAACCCGAGGATTCGTCTTTTATCTCAAGAATATCAACAAAATCTATGCAGATATCTTGTAGAGGCTAAAATCGCGTAGTTAAAGCAAACCTGAGTTTCTCCACAATCAAGTTCCTCAAATGTTCATGAAATATTCTAAGACTAAGATCTTACTTAACAACATTGAAATCTAATTACTAACATGCTGTGAATGAAAGGGAACTAAATAATTTGCTGAATTCATTTAACTAAGAAGCAATGATTAAATCTAAGTAAAGACTTGCAAAATTAACTATTAACTATGAAACAAATTGCTGGAAAGGAAATAGCAAATTACTTTATCCTATGGAAAGAAACGAAAATTTGTAATCTAATCAAAAGGAACACCAATTGTAACTTTAACTGAAAGGAACAGAAATTGTAACTTAATTGAAGGGAACAACAATTGCGAATCTAAGTAAAAGGAACAACACGTATGAAAATGTGAGGAACTGTCAAGCAACAAACTACAGTAATGGAATTTGGAACAACAATCACTAACACTCGAGAGAAATGTCTATCTTCTGTACGCAAACAACATAAAATCATTAACACACTTATGCATTCATCTTAACTATTATAAAAGGGAAATGAGTCATGAAACAAAAAGCAAACTGATACAATTATAGCTTGAGATAGTATCTCCTTTAGACTAGGCTCTTGGTCCTCAGAAGCACTGCTACTAGAAACTTAGTATGTATAAATGGCAAAAACTATCAAAGCTTTTATTGATTTCATAGCTGGTACGATATTCACAAAAATTTCTTGCGCAGAGTGATTCTGAGTTCTAAATACTTGAAGGCAATTCTTAGATTATTTCTTCAGGATCTATTACCCTCTATATATACAATAATTTGAGTAAATTAAGCCATCCTGAGGATCGAGAGATCCTCAGGATTGCTTTACTATTATAAATTTACAATATAGAAACTCAATAATCTTCAAAACTGCTTTGCGCCAAAAGTCCTCAACCTCCAATAGCTTGCGTATCTTCAAGATCTCCTTTGCTATTTCGGTTTTGAAAATATTTACCAAAATCTGTAACAAAATCAAACAATTCCAATCATATTTTAGAATCTATTTAATATAACTTCAATAATATCACTAGAAGACATATTAATCATTTTCTATCCAATTTATTCCTAATTAATAGAAAAGTTAATCAAGATTATATCATGAACTGTGGGAATAAGGAGGATATTTGTACCTTTTTCATAACCCAATAGTGGGTATCTAGTATTATCAGAGTATCATGATATTTTTCTTTCATCGACGGGTTTTCTATGGCTCCTTGACCTATTTTCCCTAGTTTTTATGAAGGGAGCCTTAGACATCCTACAAGATATGAAAAAATAAAAGTGTGAGATGATAACAAAAGATATTGTTACAACAATGTATCACATTGTTCGCAAAAATTCTCAACTATGTAGACGAAATCAACAATTTAAATGCTATTCACAATGCTCTAAAAAAATAAGAATAACCATGTGATTTATCCTAAATTAGGTTTTAATTTTCTTAGTTACTTCACACACTCCATATTGAATGCTTCACATGGGTCTATTCGGTTAATGACTAGCTGTTGTACATCACCATTAACACGTTTCAAAAGAATCTCTTCGGGACAAAGATTTTTGGAAAGAGGGGTCTCGGGAAGTTGTGTATTCGGAAAATATTTCTTCTGAAAATCCTATCAGAAGTTTGAGTCTTTGGGAAACCAAGATTTCAGAAGGGTGGGGTTTCAGGAAGAGCCTATGACAAATCAAGGTTTCAGAAAGATAATTCTCCAACAAGAATTTTAGAAGAATACGTTATAGGGATGACAAGAATTCAGAAAGTCAAGTCTTCGGAAAAGAGGGCTCTTGGAAGAAACTTGCGTGCATGATTATATTTTGTTCCGAAGGGAATTCCCCAATGGAATATTTTGTGTCTAGAAATTCATGTTTCTAAAGAAAAGGCATTGTATGTGGATATGATTAAGTGTCTTTTACTATTAGGCCGACCAATGAGATATGGTGCTTTTGTGATAGTAATGAAAATAGTGTGAATGGGTATCCAAGGAGATAAACCACATGCCCCTAACTATGAATTCCTTTTCCACTTCCTTGGACCAATCATCATTCAACATGAATTTATGGTGTAGAGAATATACATTCAGGTGGAGCTACTTTGAGTTCGTAAAAATTTATTGAAAGAATTCTTTCGGGAAAAAGGTTGAGCATTGCACACTATTCTTTCTAATGGGGTAAAATACAACAATAAAGAGTTTGAATACCATCGTCCTTCAAACTTAGAGATTTTATGACAACTTATACAAATTATACCCCGATGAAAACTCTTCAATAAAGGATGTCTGATAGCTTGTCGTCTTTCAGAATTTGGAAAAAGTTGGGTAGTTGCATGCTTGTCCTTCACGAGTGAGAGTTTCCAAGGAGTAAAATTTTGACAGCCCTCTAGACTTGGTCACATGGGTGCACATTTGATTTATCCCGAGAGGGATTATGAAAGGACATTATAACCAATTTTTGTTGAGGGGAAGGGGCTAGTGAAAGTTTTAGGAAAACTAAAGAGACCTTTGATCAACATAGATACCCTTTGATAATATGAGACTGCATGTATAGAATAGTAGTTCCTTTGCAAGTACCTGGCTGAGTTAGTATTGATAAAATATCCTTACTTAAAAATTTGATAGGGGAACCCATCAAAATTCATTGGAGCAAATAATTTCAATGGGTTTTTGTGTGGGGGGCACAACACCTTCCCAAGGTTGAATTAAGGAAGTTTTATGGAACAAAGGTCTTTACCTAGGTGAACCAAATAGAGAAATATTTTGAATTGCATAATATTATGGATGATAAGCAAAGTATTTAGATAGAAACTTTTAACTTTGAAATTAAACCATATCAATGGCATCAATGGGTAGTTAAAAGGAAGTCCATTTCCTCTATTATTTTGTACTAGTCTTATTTGATGATATCTTCATTTATAGTAAAACCTAGCATTCCCATCTTTCCCATGTGGATCAAGTCTTACACATACTTTCTCAGCATCAACTCTTTCTCAAATAGTCTAAATGTGCCTTTGGAGCTTCTGAAGTAGAATACTTGGGGCATATTATTGGTTAGGATGGTTCCCATGTGGATCCTAAGAAAATTGAAGCTATGAAGGATTCTCCCTGCCCTAAAACTATTAGAAGTTTGTGAGGTTTCCTTGGTTTAACTGGGTATTATGGAAAGTTTGTCTAGAATTATGTAAAAATTGTAGCCCCACTCACTTCCCTCCTTAAGAAGAATGATTTCATTTGGAATGTAGTTGTTGATCAATCCTTTGAAAGAGGCTATGTGTATGAATCTAGTTTTGGCACTTCCCGACTTCAAAAAGATATTTGTTTTGAAGTATGATGCCTATGGGAAAGGAATTGGGGTAGTTATAATCAAATAAGGTAGACCATTGACCTTCAGTAGTAAACAAATTTCTAAGAGAGACTTATGAAAATCCACCTATGAAAAGGAAATGTTGGCTATTTTTCATGCGTCGAGTCTCTGGTGTCCTTCCTTTCTTAGCAAATGCTTCCAAACTAAAACCAGTCATTGTAGCCTCAAATAGTTTTTGGAACAAAATTTTTCATCCCTTAAGCAACAAAAGTAGTTGACCAAAATGTTCAACTATGATTATGAAAAAATTTACAAGAAGGGAAAAGAGAATGTGGTTGCTAATGCTCTTTCTAGGAAATATGAAGAAGAAGGGTCCCTCTTTTCACTCTCCTTCATTACAGCCAATTTGTTAATGGCAGTTTTCCATGAATGGTTCCAAGATCCAAAAATTGCTATCTTAAGACAACAATTGCAACAAGACACTAATGCATCTCTGGGATACACTTGGTAAAATGAAGAGCTTTGCTACAAAGGATGTCTATATTTGATAAAATAGTCCCACTTTAAATCCATTGTGCTCTATGAACTTCATGCTTCACCAATAGTAGGGCATTTTGGATTTCACAAAACATATGAATGAATAAAATGTTCCTTTTTTTGGGAAGGAATGAAGTGACATATGAAATTTTGTTTCCAAATGTGATACTTGCCAATGCAACAAGGGAGAAACAATAAAAAATCTAGGCACACTACAACCTCTCCCTATTCCACCTTCTATATGGATCTATATCTCTATGTAATTTATTGTCATATTTACCCAAATCTTGCAATAAATCAGTCATCATGGTTGTGGTTGATCACCTTTCCAAATATGCTCATTTTTTTCCCTCCAACACCCATTTAAAGCCTCCATAGTGGCACAATTTTTCTTGGACAATATCTTCAAACTCCATGGAATGCCCCATTTTATTGTCTCCCACCGTGATCCAACTTTCACAAGCAACTTCTGGCAATCATTTTTCAGGCTCTAGGGCACCCAATTGCATATTAGCATTTCCTATAATCCATAGACCGATGGTCAAACCAAATATATTAACAAGTGTTTGGAAGCATATTTGTGGTGATTTGCGTTTGAACGACAATCTCAATGGGTTCAGTGGTTAACACTAATTGAATGGTGGTGCAATACATCTTACCATGGTGCTACTTGCATGACTCCCTTTGAGGTGGTTTATGGTCAAAATCCACCCTTCGTATTATCTTAACTTCCTGGTGTCTCCAAGGTCTAGGAGATGGACAAAACCCTTACACTTAACGCTGACATTCTACACACCCTCAAAGAGAATTTGGTCATGGATTAAAATTGAATGAAGAAATAGGTTGATCAATGTCATTCTGAATTCCATTTTTCTAAAGTGGATCATGTGTTTATTCTTCTACAACCATATAAGAAAACTTCTGTTAAGGTCCTAACCCGCACATAGGTAGATCAATGTATTCGGATGTAATAAAGGTCAATATTAATAAGACCTTTCAATAAAATAGAATAAGGCGGATGTAAGAAGACCTAATAGAAGCTTCCACTTCTAGAAGGATCTTCCTCTAGATGCTTCTTTTTAGTATAAATAGGA
>JASDQU010370473.1:51773-66394 GCA_032191745.1 Picea mariana | reverse complement strand
AATGAATCTCCTCGACGATACCTTTCCAATGAGCTATCACACGCCTAAAACGGAGATCGTATGCAAAAGTTACGACCCCAGGAAGTTGATGCACCAACTTACCCAAATGGGGCCCGCATGACTTTTGGCGCTTCATCTCCTAGGGTTAGGTTTTTGGATGTCTAGGACTTTTGGCATTCCCATCTATTGTAAAAAAGGCCTTCCGAGCCTCATTGTAACCATCTTCTTGTGAATGCGAGTATCCATCACATCTCTTCTCAGAGATAAGCTGCCACCATTCTAGCGAGTCTTTCACTCTGTATTTTTACAGTCTCTGTACATTTCTCTGATTAATAGAAATCATGTATTACTGTATATCTGTGTTTATGGTTGCATCTCTGATACATTTCTGTTATATTATTGAATATCTGCAATATCTCTGTGCATTTCTTTATTATATCTCCGCTCTCATTTCATGCCGAAAATAATCCGGATCAAATTCCCACATCTCAAGCTTTGGGGACAAGGATATTCTTTAATGGGGAAGGCATGTTAGGGTCTTAATCCCTAATCCCTAATCCATCAAGTATATATAATAATATGTTTTACTATGTAATAAAGTCTGTCATTAGTAAATAAGGCCTATGTAATAATGTGAACACATCTAATGTAAGAATAATTACTAAAAGGTTCATCCTCTAGAAATTTCTTCCTTTATAATGTTCTTAAGAAGATAGAATTATTATATATAGGGGTAGAAATCATGGAAAATCTTTTGAAATCATTTGTACTCAAGCTCTTCTATGTTGGGTTTTTCCCCCTCGAAGAGGAAAGTGAGAATTGCTCTCAAGATAATAAAGGTATCATATTTTGTATCTATCATGTCATTGTTCTTACTGTTTCATTTCTTTCAACTAATTATTTTTATGATAATTGTGCTATTGATTTGCATATTTCTTCTGGTACCTTAATGTAATGTAAGAAGACTTAGTAGAAGTTTCCTCCTCCAGAAAGTTCTTCCTTTAGATTTTTCTCAAGAAGATAGAATTAGTATATATAGGGGTAGAAAGCATGGAAAATATTGTCTTGTGAAATAATTTGTACTCGATCTCTACTCTATTAGAGGTTGCCCCCTAGAAGAGACAAGTGAACTTTTCTCTCAATATAATAAAGGTATCATCATTTGGATCTATCATGTCATTGTTCTTACTTTTTCATTTCTTTCTACTAAGGTTAATATAATGTGAACACGTCTAATGTAAGAATACTTACTAGAAGGTTTTGCCTCTACAAATTTCTTCCTTTAGAATGTTCTCAAGAAGATAGAATTAGTATATATATGGGTAGAAAGCATGGAAAATCTTGTCTTGTGAAATCATTTGTACTCGATCTCTGCTCTATTGGAGGTTGCCCCCTCGAAGAGGCAAGTTAAAATTTTCTTTCAAGATAATAAAGGTATCATCTTTTGGATCTATCATGTCATTTTTCTTACTATTTCGTTTCTTTCTACCAATTATTGTTATAATAACTATGGTATTGCTTTGCATATTTCCTTCTAGTACTTTACACTTGGATTTTGTTCATCAATGAACTTGGATTTTTTTAGAATTTTTTTTTCCACATCCAGGATGAGTTTGGATCATTGATCTCAAGATCAAATGCGATATTAGTTTCTAATTCACTAAACTTGATGGTGTGAACCTTGCCTTTTTCTACCATGGCCCTGCCACTATGGACCCTATCAGTCCACGTCATAGGTACGATCCATTTCATCATATATACAAAATTTCTCCAAAAATTTATAGTTTTTCTAAAATTGTCCTCCTCATTTTGGAACTTCCATGGAAACTCTCAACTTAGCTTCCCACAATTTAATTCTACCCCGTGACTATCAATACAACATCCCTTTACCAAATCACATGCATATTTCACCTAGAATTTGGAAATTTCACTCTAGATTCAATGTTTTCCCCAAATTCGACATACATTGATGCTTTGCAACAACAAGTTTGTTAAATCCACGTTGGTATTCAACCCATATGCATCTAGTATTGAGCCAAAAACTTTGATACCATATTGTAACATACCCAAATCCATTTCTGGGCCACATTAATACAAATTTGACTCAACATAAGTCTGATACCAATCTTTAATACATGTGTGTAGCATGTAATACAAACTCTTGCAACTAAAAATAGTTTTAAATTTGCAAATGAAACTATTAATGATACAAGTGGATATTGATGGCCACCCACCTCTTCCACTGACTCAACATGGTTCTCCATCTAGGCAGTTTTTTTATGATTTTATGGGTCCTAAACGTCCGGGGCCATTTTGAGGCCCTTAACAAGGTTTTTAGACAAGTGATGCAAGCCTATATTTTCCTTTAGCAAAGACATGCCAAATTGTTTTATTTTTTTCCCTCAATTAGAGCTTTCCAATGATCTATTATGCCCACTAAACAAAGATTATATGTGAAAATTACGTTCCCGAAAAGTTGGTGTAGAAACTAATGCCCAAAAATACCTTTGGGTATGTCAAAACACATTTTGGCATTTTTCCTCCTAGGTTTATGGTTTTGGACCTTTAGGGTTCTTTATTTATTTTAAAACGACATCCTTTAGGCCTCTTGTATTATCCATTTTTTAATGAGCGTAGCAACCATCTCTCTCTCTCTCTCTCTCTTTAGAGATAAGATACTACCATTCTAACCAATTTGTGTTCTATATTATTCTGCTATTTTATTCATTAATAAAAGTTAGGTTTTCATTGTATTACTGTGCTCTTTGCTATATTTTTGTGTGTGTTTCATTTATTTCTCTATAAAATCCAAATCAGTGGTATTAGAGCAGTCTGATTTGTTTTTCTCTTTTCACGTTCGGAACAAGGTCATTGTATAGAGAGTTGGGTTTCAAGCGAGTTTCACTAGGGGACGACCACTCTCATCATCCCAAGCGGCCTCCCATGGTAGGGGAAAGGAGAGATGATGGAGAAAGAGATCCTATCAATATGTTGCTCGAGGAATCCATCACACGATAGAGGACTGAGATGATGGAAAAAAATTCCCATAACCTTTGACAATTGTTGATCGTAGGTGACGCACCTTCAACAATAAGCCAATTCAGAGGTGCGACACCCTTCAAGGTACAAGTTAAATTTGATATCCCTTTATTTGAAGGCTAGATAGATGAATATTCTTTGGAGAAATGGTTGAATCTTTTAGAGGTTTATTACTCTATTCAAAGTTTTTTTGACATAAAAAATATCACTTTTACACTCCTTAAAGCCCTTCCCCATGTCAAAGATTGGTGGGAATGTTATTGGGAGAGACATAAGGAAGACGAGGATGTAACATTTAGAATAATATCCACTTGGGTATCCTTTTTCTATGCCCTCAAGGAGGAATTATATCTTTTTGGAAACTATGATGATCAATACATGAGACATAAGACTCTATGCTAGGAGAGAGGAGACAGTGTTAGAGTACACCAACATATTCCATAACTTATGCTCAAAGCTAGGTATTAGAGACTATGAGAAGCACCTTGTTTTGAAATACTATAGTGTCCTACACAAGTACATCCAAGAAGAGATGGATTTCTTTGACATCTCCTCACTAAGAGTTTCTTATTGATATGCTATAAAAATCAAGCAGAAATTTAAGCATAAGAATAAGAAAGAGTTTGGGTCTGCAAATATGCCATAACAAAAGTATGGCAAAGGAAGACATATGTTGGCCCTTGGTTATGAAAGTAAGCGAAGAGCAAGGAAGAAAAGGAAAAATGTGAACTGCGTGGAAGACAAAATGACTGTTACTGGGTGGAAGTGAGCAAAAGAGCAAAAATGATGGAGTGAAGTAAAAGGAAGCAAGCCGATTAACGAGGAGATCGAGGATGACAGATCAACAAGGAAGAAGGATCATGGATAGCTCAGTAAGAAGAAAAAGCCATCGTTGGATGCTTTGGAGCACTACGCGAGAAGGAAGGGAAGACAAACTAGCGAAGCCCTGAAAACGTGGGTCAAGTTAACCTAGGGTTTTAGACACCTAGGGTTTTGGTATCTAGGGTTTTGACAACTAGGTTTCGGCCTAAGGTTGTCGGTGAATGATTGTAATGTATAAATAGATCTCTAAAGGACCTGGGATGGGTTGTTTTCGTTGTTGTTATTATTGTTGGTGTTATGATTGTTGTTGTGTTATCGAGCAAGTAATATCGAGTGAGGGAGAAGTATTGAGTATGCGAGCGTTCTGTATTGTAAGATCTTCAGCTAGGTGCGAAGATCAACCCTGCAGATGGGTGTGCATGGAGGGGAGAGATATAAAGGAAGAGAAACAAGATATGCTAGATGAGAGTGCAGAAAAGAACTGTATGCTTCATCTTAATATATTATAAGCACAGTTTTGTGGACATATCCCTAGAGAGAGGGTGAACCACGTATATCTTGTGTCGTATGTGTGATTGATGCTATGTTCTTTTCCTTTTGATATACTGCTATTGCATTGTTGTATTAGATCTGATAGATAGTTGTATGGATTAGATCTAAGATGATAAGTGATATATGAATGTTGTATTGTTTTGTTATTAGATCCATTTGATATTCCCCTTGGTTGTAGACATCTCTATCTTGTAACCCCCCCATAGCTTCTTCGGGTGAGACTGCATCTGCTTCGCAGGTGTTGCCGAAAGGGCCAATAGTTAGGGATTGTTGGTGCGCTCTTGGAGATGAACCCTGGGTATGCCCCTGTGCCAACAACATAACTCACAAAACATGGGATAAAACAAGAAAATCCAAACTAAAGACAACCAATCCAATCCACAACAAAAGAACAGTAATGATAAGTCGAAGAAGGACACTGGAAAGTGGTGTGAGTTCCATAAGAGTCGCAGGCACAACACTGTTGAATGCTTATTGCAACAGTCATTCTTGGTTTAGATTAAATAAAAATAGTGAGACCCTGACTTGGATTCTAAGTTAGAATAGGATAAAGGAAAATGGATTATCAATGTAGAACCTAGTTCTACCATTGCAACCGTAAAGATCCAACTATACGAGTCATAGGATCTCAAGGAGGGGGGACACCTGTGGGTGAAAGGGACCCCACTACATTTCATTGTTGTCAGTGGAAGCTAGAATAACTTGATCTTAGTCGAGGCTATCAAAATATTGAAGTTGTTGACAATGCCACACCCCCAACCATACACCGTCGATTGGTTGAGCCAAGGATGAGACATTCGTGTCAACCAACAATGCGACCTATCCTACAACATTATGCTCTTCAAAGATGAGGCACTGTGTGATGTTTCCTCACTTGAAGTTTGTGATGTACTTTTAGGACAATATTAAATGTGGAAATGTCATTTTATTTACAAGTCCTGACCCTGTAGTGTCATTTTTACCTTGGGAGGCTAGTCCTATAAGGTACTAGAGGTAATTTCGACTATTTTAATTTCATTGATTTTGGTAAAATGTCAGACTTCAAATTTTGTCCTCTTCATGGTTCGATTAGAAGGTGAGAAAAAATTCACCACAACCACCAAAAATTCAAAACAAGGTCTCTCTACACATCAAAAGTAGGTGGACATGGTGGTAGAGGAATATAGAGACATTTTGTCCTCGCCTATAGAGGTGCCTTTGCACTGTTAGGTCAAACATCACATTGACTTGATACCCAAGTCTCCCTTATCCAATGGTCCCATATATAGATGTTCCCTTCTGAAGACTGAGAAAATATAACATCAAATTCATGAGATTATCCAAAAGGGCCACATTCAATTGAGCTCCTCACCTCGTGGAAGCTCGATTGTGTTGGTACAAAAGAAGGATGGGACATTAAGACTCTGTAATGATTACAGATCCCTAAACAAATCATTGTTAAGAACCAATGTTACTTCCAGCCATAAGCTCTGTTATTCAATTTCTCTTAACAACAATCCACCCCTGAGCTATGGCTATGAGTCCACAATGAGGTTTGGCTCCCATGGATATCCATTTTCCACACACAACAACCCAATACCCATGTTCTAACTCCAACAACAAATTCAATCCACCATCTCTCTTTCCCCTCAACCGACACAACCCAAGGAATGGGATTCATTTCTATTCCACACAATCCCTTAGGTTATGCCACTTCCCTATAGGGATCGAACACAAGGTTGGCCAGGAAATATCTCAACTAAGGACTCCAAGAATTCTCAACTTTCCTAAGAGTGTTCATAACAACCTTCTCAAGGATGTTGAACAATTTCCTCCACATAAAGTTCACTTACAGTGTAACATACCCCATTACAACAAACTCTCCAAATACAACTTTGATACCACATTCTAACATACCATGTTACAACAAACTTTCCAAATACAACTCTGATACCACATTGTAGCATCCCCACTATAAGCTAATCAACAAATATTATTCTCTGTTACCATTAAATTATTTAAATTCTCTACATATGAACAACATTATACATAATGACAACAATATGCATTTGCAACATCATACAGGTAAAACCATAACAAAAAATATATAATTAAGCACATAGTAAATGAAACAAGCACATAAAAGGCACTTATCTTTTGTAAAAAAAGTCACTGACTACATGCAAACCTCAGACGTTCCTCCTATCCTTAGAATTTGTTGCTGATAAACTCTCAGCAATAGGTCACCCCTGATTTGGGGCTAAAACTCCACCAGGGAAGGCTTCCTAAGCTAGAATAATGTCCAATAACAACACAAATACGTAGACTCAGGTGCCAACTCTAGCAAACAACTTACAACCTCTCATTCCCCACATGCCTATCCCACCTCAGAAAGTGTTCCCCTACTTTTCTCAACAATCCTTTGGTTTCCCCACTTCCATTCTAAGGCTTCAACAACAAGCCAAACAAGAAGTCTGAGAGCCTTGTAACTGCAACTTGGAACCTTGGGAAAACAATTCCCAACAATTATCTCACCTGGAGAGACTGCTCACGAGCCTCACAATGATACATTCCTCACTCTTAGGAACTTAGGATAAACTCATATCCCACAACTTATACTTTAGGAAATATTATAATAATATTTCCTTGGCTTAACCCCTCTTTCTAGACTCTTAGCCCCCCTTTCCATTTCTAGTGGATTTTATACCCCCCACACTCTTTTGTATGGTTGGTCTGCAACAATGATGCATTTTATTAATATCATCAAGTGTGATTACATATTACAAAGATAGGCTCGTTGTCCTTTTAGCATCTGGACTCTCCACATTTTAATCACATGGGCACTCCGGCCTCAAAACACATATACAAAGGCACTCTGGCACAAAATATCTTGGATCACCAGCCTATAAAGCATATGTACATTTACAATTGGGTTTCATCCTAGGGGTATTCCATTCAAGAACAAACCCTAAATCTCAACATAAAACTCAGCTCAACAAAGCCATTTTTCCATACCTAGGATGACTATTTCTCTTTTCTAGCACCATGCTCTCCTCTTTCTATCCCAAAAATCTACTTGTAAATCCGTCCTCTCTCCTAATTGAATTTCCTTCTTCCTATTCCTCCATGATTTCTTGAATCTCACTCTTCCCTAAGATGATTACATTCAACCCATGTTATCATAACTAGATGATATGACCCTCCCACCAACTTCTTAGATGCATTCAATGATTGAGTGTCTAATAAGTCAAAAAAGGATTAGATGGTAATGGAACATTAACTTAAGAAAATGAAATGGGGTTTCCCTTGAACCCCCTTTTAGCCTCCTCTCTTTTGGAACCATATCCCCCCCCAATGTTACCGTCCATTTTGTATCACAACTAGCAATATATTTTTATTAATCAGTGTATGTACATATTACAATACCAAGCTCTTTAGCCTTTAACCGATACAATATTTCTGTCCCAAAACATTACCGACTCACTAGCCTATATCACATTTGCACAATTATATTCCAATTCACGGGGATCAAATATGGGATGTTATAAAACCTAATTCAACATTTGTGCCATTTTCATCCTGCAAGCCATCTTCTCTTACCGACTTCTCTATTAATGATCCTATTGTGGTTTATTCTTTAGATGATGATAGTGAGGATGAAAATCCACCTCCATATTCTCACCTTCTTCTAGTTGAGTTCATTGAACATGAACTTGCACCATTACCACAAATTTCTCAATGGGTTTGTTCAACACACAAAGCAACTAGTGATCTTGCTAGTGATCCTACAAATCAATGTTGTAAACATTCATATTTCTAGCAAGACTCATCTCTTTTGGATCAAGTTTCATAGAATCATGATCCATACACATTTGCGATAGCTTATGGCCATCTAGATTGGGACACAACAATGAATGAAGAATATCATTCCTTGGTGGTGAACGATACTTGGGATCTTCTACCTCTTATGAAAGGAAGAAAACTTGTTAGATGTAAATAGCTATATAGAACTAAGTATGCATTAGATGGAAATGTTGAAAGACATAAGGCCCAGTTAGTTTCCAAAGGATTCTCTCAAGTTTAAGGAATTGACTACAATGAAACCTTTTCCCCTGTAACCAAAATGAATTCCATCTGCCTTGTTATATCCCTTGCCGCCTCCCATAAATGGGAGGTCCATCATATGGATGTTAAATGTGCCTTCTTGCATGGGGATCTACATGAAGAAATCTATATGGAAAAACCTCCTAGTGATGTTCAGAATGTTTGCAACCTTGTTTTCCACCTTAATAAATCTCTCTATGGTATTAAGTAATCTCCTCAGGCTTGGTATGCTAAAATGGATAGATTTCTTCTTGACACTAGATTTTCAAGATTTCATTTTGATGCCAATGTCTATACCGAGAAAGTAGGAAACCATCTCATAATACTTGTTATTTATGTTGATACCTTATCCTCACTGGTAGTGACCCTAAAATTTTAAACCATGTGAAATCCAACCTTAGGAAGACATTTAAAATGATAGACTTAGGTTATTTGCATTATTTCCTTGGCCTCTAAGTATGGAAAACCAAGGAATACATTTCCCTTTCTCAATCTAAGTATGCATGTGACCTTCTTCATTTTTTTCACATGGAACATTGTAAACTGACCCCTTCTTCCTTACGATGTGGAGTCAAACTTGCTACCACCTATACTACACTTGAAGTAGATGTCACTTTGTAATGCCAATTAGTTGGTAGCCTCTTATATTTGACTCATACCCATCCTGATATTTTGTTTGTTGTTGGTATTGTTTTATGGTACATGCAAACACCCCATGAGAGCCATTGGAAAGAAACAAAAATGGTACTTTAGTATATCTAGGGTGTAGTTTAGTTTGGGATACATTACAATTTAGGGGAGGCTCCTTTGTTTGTTGGTTTCATTAATTCTATTTGGGATAGTGACCTTGATGATTGAAAGTATACTGAAGGTTATGCTTCCATCCTTGGTTCCGAACCTGTCACTTGAGCTTTTAAAAAACAATGGGATCTTTCTATTTCTTCAGTAGAAGCATAATTTTGAGCATTGGTTAAATCAAGTCAAGAATACTTATGTCTTCAAAAGATCCTTTCAAAGTTTGGGTTCCAACATTAACATCTGACCACCCTGTGTTGTGACAATCAAAGTGCCATCAAGCTCACCAAACATCTAGTTCAACATTAGTGCAACAAACACATTGAGCTACAAGTGAACTTAATCAGAAAGCTCATTCATGATTCCGTTATTGAAGTTCTCTTTTTTCCTATACATGATCAAATTGCAAGAAAACATTTTCACAAAGTCTCTTATAGAAGTGAATTTTTCCAAAATTCAATCTATGTTAGGAGTTCAAGAAGTTTTCATTAAGGGAGGATATGCTCTAATGCATCCTTCCTTCTCCTATTGTGTCACCTTTGTAAATCCTTCAATCATATCCCAAGTTATTCGTAAGGGAGGATGCTAGGATATTTAGTGTAATGTTCCCCAACTTAACTGAATAACATTACTTACATAAAATAGACATAAATACAAAATTTTTCTTCTAACTAAATTTCTTGTAGCTTATTAGCTACGAATTATACACAGATTTAACTATTGTCTGATACCATATAAATAAATGAATCTAAAACATTAAAAAATAATATGAAGGTCGCGCCCTCACTGAGACAAACCACGTGTGTAACAACTTTTGTACTACTCATGACAACTTTTCCCAGCACGCATGACAATCTGAGCATCGTGCCAAAATAGATTACCATTACTACTAAAATCAATTAACAAATACATAAATAAACCTCAAATTATGAATAACATGATAATCAAGCTCAAGAAATTGTCCATACTAGTTAAAACATATATTCATATAATCAATTTCAACACAATATCATATAATTAATTGTCATGCACAGAGTAACCCACAAAAAATTAACTCATAAATTAGCACAGGAAAACAGATAAACACTTATCTTTTTAAAATGGTTGTGCAACTAGCTTCTCGGGAAAGATGTTCCACCCAATAATAGACTTTCTATTCCAAATATCAACAACAAGTCACCCCTGATCTAGGGATAGGAATCCACAAGAAAAGGGTGTCTCTCACTGTTGTTACACATTATTTTGGTCACCCTAGTGATCCACTGACAACATGTGTTCATGTTCTCTGAAAAGATAAAGGAGTCTTTCTCCATGAGAAAAGTGATTTGCTTTCCTTTCTAAAAAATCATATCAAGGAAGGTCATCGCACCCTGCAATATGCATGGGGTGCGACGATGCTTGATCATTTCCCCCTGCTCTAGATCTAGATTGCAACGTCTCCACAACCTGCCATATGTATAGGGTGCGACTATGCTAAAAGATAAGGAAAAGTTAAACTTCACAAATGTTCTAGAATGGAATCTTCTAGAAGATGAGGTGGCCTTCGAACGATTTGTATCTTACTCACTTTTTTGATTTGGAGGAATCATCCTAATCTCCTCATCCATCTCTCCTTCACACTATATAAAGAGGGATCTCTCATGGAAAAGGCTAAGGTTGAATAGGCTAAGATTTGTATGGAGAAATTCTACTTCAAATTATTCTTGAGAGATTTTCTTTAGTTATACAAGCTACATGGTGGATATTCTTCATTCAAAGGATTTTGGAGAAAAGGTGTGTGTGTTAGAGAAAATGGCCATTGAAAGGGGACGTTGCGACATCAAGGCTTTGGTTGTATTATCCACTTTCTATTGAATATGATACAACAATATGTTTCTTTCCCATAAAATCATTCTTGTTTTATTGTATGATTCATTGATCACATACATAGGCTCATGTTGAGTATACTTTATTTCTTTCACTTTGTTGGCTTGTGTTCCTTTGCAGGTTCAATATTGCATGAGAATTGGAACGGAGCGAGGATGGAAATGGCAAGAGGAAACGACATTTAAAAGGTATGTTGTCTATCTCTTGTTAGCTAGTAAACTCAATAGTTAAAGCCTAGGGAAAGTCTTATATTTTGTTCTATTTTGTTCTAGTTCCGGGTGGAACTAGGGAGATCTACTTGTATCCACACTTACCGATTAGTCCAACAACAAAATTGGTGACCATACTGGGAATGCGACTTGTTTTTGGTTTTTGTCTCTCATTTTCTTCTAGCCTATCTTACTTGAGTTAAATTCATTCTCTGAGTATGTGGATGATCCATCTGGACTCCTTGGGTCTGAAGGTTCAGTCGCATTTTTTGTCTTTCTTTCATTTTTTCCTTAGTTGCAAAGATCGTCTCACTGTGCTATATAGACAACCTGTGATGATCCTCTGATGTCGCACTGTGTTGGTGCAGACCAGGGCGAGAACGTCGCACTATACCCACTTGGCAGCCTGCGACGATCCTAGGTCATCGCACTGTGCTCCACTATCACCTACGACGATTCCTATAGGAATTGTTGGAGAGAGTAAATTTTTCTTTTTTCTACCTAGTTTTGCCTTAATTTCCTAGGATGAAATTCTGATATCAGTTTTTGAATGGTTTATAAGTTTGAAGCTTTCATTTGATTGATTTTCAGTAATTGAAAGTTTTTCTTTGTAAATTTTGCAAGTTTTTCTTTTGATTTTTGTCACAAGGATATAATCTCTGGATCTTGGTCCTGAGTGCTTGTTTGACAAAAGGTCTTTAATTTGTTTGAAGTTTTGGATTGTTTTCACCTTCCAGATTGTTTAGAGATTAAGACACATTTTTGTTTTCATTTGACAAAGAGTTTTCTTATCTTTTTATTTTTGTCTGCATAGTGAGTTTGATTTGGGAACAAGGTTGTGAGTGTGTTAATTTTATTGGATTACACTTTCTTCCTTGTCTTGCATCTCTGATCTGATTTGAGAAAGGAAGAACTGAAAATCATTTTCTTTTTAGTAATTTTTAACAAGGAAATTGTTGCATTCAAATATTTATAAGAGAAAATTGAAAAATTTTGTAACTTTTGATTGTTTGGAATTTTGTTCATTCAAAATTTGAGAAATTATATTTTGTAGATTTTGTATTTCAAAGAAAGATACCTTCTCCCTGCTGTAATTAGAGTTAATCGAATTGAAAGATTGCACATTCATCTCTTATTGCATTCTATTGGGTCAAGGTCATACATATCATCAGTTTCATCTCCATCTCCCTTTTGAGTAAACAACAACCTCTTTAAAATACAACGTAATATTAAAATTTATTAGTAACTTTTATTTTCTAGAAATTATCTACACTAGCATTAGCTAGGATAGCGCTTTGGAATAGGTTGAAAGGCACACTCTCCAAAGCATCAAAACACACAATAGTATCTTGTGATAGGGAGAGTTTCAAATCCACTTGCTACATTTTTTCCTAGGAAGCCCTTCTAACACAAGGGTCAAACTTGAGGTCGCATTAATACTGGAAGAGTTAATCATCCTGCTTTGTTGGTCTTGGTGTAGAGATTACGTGTATTATTGGGGGTCACTTGAGAAGACAATCCTGTGAGGACCTTCTCGAGTTGATTTTAGGCTTAGATACCCTTCCTTTGCGTGTGGATCAGACTGTCGACTGTTTCCCCAGGCATCATTGTAGTAATTGGTAACCTTAGTGGCCTATCTCTTTAGGGTCTTTACATGAGGTGATTGTGGAGGGGAAAGTCTTCACGGTACCTGGAATCGACGTTGGCCAAACTCACTCAGGCTCCTTGGAGGGTATACCCATGATTATGTGTGGGAGCTTGCACCAAGGCGCAAGTCCATTAAGCAGGTCATCAACGTAACTTTTCCACCCGTTTTATCCCAACCCCTTCTTGTCTTGATTTCGCGACATTGGATTTCATCACCAACTAGTGACTTCGAAATAAGAAGATGTGTTTGCTTGGTTTGATTTCTAGATTTTATTAGTGAGTGATGTTTGTTTCTCTATTTGACCATAGATTTGTTCCATTCTTTATTTGGTGTGGCCAACATTGGCCTTCGTCATTCACGTAGGATGCAAGGGATACCTCCAGAAGATTCGAAAGATTATGTCCCTTTGCTTCTTAACTCACCAGAAGGATCTCCTGTAGGAGCAATCAATAATGAAGTAGCCTCTGAAATTGGGAGTACAAATTCTTTAGAAGGATTCATAATTCATAATTCTTTGGAAGCATTTAGACTTCCTGAAAACCCGTTATTGAGTGTGGTACGAGACCCACAGTTGTTCCAGATTAATTCATCGGGAGACATTGTTGCTGACGAATATATTGAAGTACCTACTATACCTAACACAGAGTCTGGTGTGGACGATCCACTTTTTCAAAGTGAGTCGTTTATAACCCCGATTCATACTACTGGAATTTTTAATCCTAGCTCTGTCCCTCTCCATTCTTTAGGAAACAATATTTTTGACACACTAGGAACGAGTCCTAATCAACCTATGCATCACAAATTCTTGTGACGTATACTACTTATACAATAACTTTAGATCATTTTACTAGCACAACCAGTAATTTCATCACAGTTTCAGACCAATTGTTGGTTGGTTCTCACTCAATCCTTCCTCTACAGTTCACCGGCTCTACCATTGTCTCACAAGCTACGCCTTTTTCTGCCGGAAATACGGTGATATCCCAAGCTCCTATTGGAACACCGCTTCTGCCTAGATCAAATCCTTCACTTCCCCCTAGGTATAACACTTTGAATAATTCCATTTCTAATCCTACCCAAAATCCGAACGGAGGGTCAAATAGTTTTGTTCCACCTGGGTACAATGCTGCTACTAGTTTTGTTCCTACACCTGCCCAGTTTCTCTTCGGAGGGCCGTACATTCCCCCTACACTGTTAAGAACCAAATATCAATATAGCATAGAAAATCCTCAGAAAAAGTACTCAACGCCTTGAAAAAGAGAGAATTTCAGATAATAAGCCTCTTCGAGGGGGAAACCTCCTTTTACCCCACTTAAATGTTCAAGTACAAGATGATTCAAAATGAAAATGTCTCCTTGGTATATATAGAAGACTAGGAGGTATAATTACAACTAATGGCCTAAAGTCGACATAAATAAAATAACATTACTAATCTAATATGCCCCAATTAAGGGGTAATGAGCCAATATTAGGGCTTAACATGCCCCTCCCCTTGAGACAAGTGTTGTCCGCAATGCTTGAGTAACTCTGGATGCTTTTGTATAAAAGACTCATCTTCCCAAGTGGAATTTTCAGCCGGTAGTTTCCTCCATTTAATGAGATACTCT
>JASDQU010370473.1:16039-51673 GCA_032191745.1 Picea mariana | reverse complement strand
ATGTAGAATAATTTCTTCTCACCACACTTATGTCCCTTACTGTACTTGCTGTCACAATTAAAGCATAAACCTTTTGCTTTTATTTCCTCCAATTGTTGAGGTGTCAACCTTGTAGGTTGAGGTGTTTTAGAAGAAGGAGCATTGTTCTCTCTATAGATGTTAGGATTGGTCCTTGTAGTAGCCATAGCCATATTTTTACTTTCAACATTTCTTGCCACCTTAAATGCATTCTCCAATGATTTGGGTTCCCAAAGGTAAACCTCATGTTGAAGGTTATCCTTTAAAGTTCCTATGAATACATCAATCTAGTGCTCATATGGAATATCGATTACCTTTATATTCAATCTTTGGAAGTTCTCGATGTGCTTGGTAACTGAACCCTTTTGCTTGAGATTTATCAGTTGGCTAAAGAAGGTATTGCTCCTTGTATCCTCATAGTGTGCTACCATTTCTTCCGTGAAAATTGTCCAAGTGACGAGTGATTTGCGAGAACAAAGCCATCGATACCATACAAATTGATTAGGTTCTAAATATAAAGAAACAATTCATACCTTTTGTGTATGTGGCACATTATGGAGATCAAAGAATTGCTCCATTTGAAGTATCCATGTGATTGGGTCCTTTGCATCAAACTTCCTCATATCAATCTTAGGAACGTGGTTGGTCTTCAAACCAAAGTTGGAGTTTCTACATTCTTGATTCTCGTTCCTTGTTTCCTCATCATGAATTTCATGGGATGCATTTTCACTTTCAGGTGTCTTCTCTGTTACGAAATTTTTCAATACTTCCATGATCTCCCCTTTTAAACCATCTATCTTAGTATCCAACTTAGCTTCCATTAAATCCATCTTATTTTCTAGTTCATTTATGTCCCTACGCATTTCTTCACCTTCATCAAGAGTCCAAGTAGGATTTTCTGGAGGCTTATTTGGTGTAGAAGTTCCCTTTTTGGGTGGCATGTTGGCCAAGTATCACTTTTGAACCTTGATTTTGAGGTGGTTCTCCTAGACAATATTTCTTCTATTGTATCTCCCAAGTTTCGGCCCTTCTAGGTATGAAAATTTCCTTTATGTATTTCTCTGATATTTCTTCTCTGCAATGCCACAGGTCTGATCAAAATTGGATGTGCCAAGTGGAATTTACGGTAACTTCCCCACAACTTGCCAATTTTTGGCCTTTCCAGGAGATCTCACTTGTATAGTGTTCCCTGCACAAAATAATTGATATAAAATTCTGAAACTCGCACCAGAAATACTACAGACTGTCCAAAATCCAATGCAACAAGTCCCACACAATTTGGATACTCTAGGAAGAAGTTATGATTGTTTTACCTAGAACACCTTCTTGAGACTAGTCAATAGGACTAGTCAGATACCCTATCTTAGACAGGGTGTATCTACAAATTTATGATGACCCAGAAGCTTAATGTTTTACCATAGGTACCTTACTAATTTCTATAAATAGCCTCTGGATTTTAGGGTATGAAACATTACAGAAATGTTTTTATAGCGAAACTTCCGCAATGACTCAGTTTAGGACGATTCCAGAACCCTATCTTGTACAGGTTGTATCTCCGAAAGTATAAGGCCTCAGGAGCTGAATTTTGAACCCAACGTACCTTGATATGTCTACTAAATATTATCCAAGACGTTCCTTCTGAAACATTGTAGAAAACAAGTTATAGTGAAAATTCCAAGGTGTCTTAGATGTAGCAGCGAAACCCCAAGACCTTAAGCTCTGATACCATATATTAAGAACCAAATATCAATATAGCATAGAAAATCCTCAGAAAAAGTACTCAACGCCTTGAAAAAGAGAGAATTTCGGATAATAAGCCTCTTCGAGGGGGCAACCTCCTTTTACCCCACTTAAATGTTCAAGTACAAGATGATTCAAAATGAAAATGTCTCCTTGGTATATATAGGAGACTAGGAGGTATAATTACAACTAATGGCCTAAAGCCAACATAAATAAAATAACATTACTAATCTAATATGCCCCAATTAAGGGGTAATGAACCAATATTAGGGCTTAACATACACCTTCACCTGGAGGAGCTAATCGTCCTAGCCCTATTAGCTCCATTCTAGTTGGAGGTACCAGTCATTTTGTCGCTTCTAGTTTTCAGATTCCTGTCGAAGGTCAACCTCAACTTGGAGGTCAACCTCAAGTTGGGGGGAAATCTCAAGTTGGGGGAAAACTTCAAGTTGGGGGGAAATCTCAAGTTGGAGGCCATAACCCAATTTATGGCCAAATTATACCTGTGTTACAATCTCAACCTTGGAATCTCCCTTTCAAGGGAAATCAACAATCGTCTGGGGGGAAACATCCTCAAGTTAATGCTTTTGTACCCCCTAATCTCGGGAAATCATATCCAGGTTCTATGAATCCTACTTGGGGCCCAAATTTGTAGTGTAATGCTACTTTCCAAGGAAGCTTCCTTAATCAACCAATTTATGTTGGCTATGCAGCTCCAAACCCTCCCCAACCGAATCTGTCAGGACTATCTAACTATTTGCAGACTGCTTATGGTCCTATTGGTATACCTACGGTATTACCTCCTCAAAACTACCAATTTCCTCAAGTGAATAGATAGTTTCCTTTTCTTGCTACTTTGGATTTACTAGATTTCTCTACGATTTTGAATGATCCTATTTTGCATTCTCCTTAATGGCTCGTCATCCTAGCCAAATTACCATCTGACATTCCTAAGTTTGATGGTCGACCTGGAGAAGACCCAAATAATCACGTCATGAATTTCCATCTTTGGTGTTCATCTAACTCTTTGATGGATGACTCTATAAGATTACGTCTTTTCCAACGAACTCTTACGGGTTCGGAAGCTAAGTGGTACATTGAGTTACCATGAGGTTTCTTTAATGACTTCAATACTCTAGTCATGGCCTTCTTAACGCATTACCAATTGTTGATACGTTACGAGAAATGAACTGAAATTTTGAGTTCTTTCAAACAATCCTCTTCCACTCACATTTCTGATCATATTGATGAATGGAGGAGGAGAAGACGCTTAATCAAAGTTCTCCTTCCTGACCAACTGTTGGCTGAATGGTTTACTAAATCACTTATTGGTCTTATATCCTGTGATGTCGCCATGGGTGGTGTTGTCACTGAAGAGAAGGCGATTAGTCGTGATCATTACTTAGATCTCATTTATTCACAAACAGGCACTATGTATGACTTAATCCCTGATGTTCCTCGTCTATCTACGAATCCTACCCCAACACCTCCAGTAGCTTCCCATGCTGTTGATGGCGTGATTGGAACTTTTCATGCTGAGACTCAGTCTAAACAAGCCATTCACACCAATCCCAAATATACTACTCTTACTATACAAAATACTCCTAATCCGACTCCTTCCCTCGGTAAAACTTCTGATGTCAATTCAGTTCAATCTACACCTACTGGTAAAAATAAAAATAAAAATAAAGGGAAGGGTAGGAATAAGGAAGATAAAAATAATAATCCACAATTTGAAAAAACTAAATCCCAGCCTATTGATGATAAATAAAAGCACAATCCTCATTATCCTTTCCTTATCTGTGGTGACGATCATTACACAAAATATTTTCCATGACGTGCGGAAGTTACTAAGTTCCTGCAAGGAACCGGTACATCTTCTACCCCCACCGTCTTGTCATAGCCTTTCCCTTCTCAGTGGCAGGCCCAATTGGTCATTCATGACCAACCCTCTCCCTCTACCATGTCTTATGTTCTTATGTGTACTAGTGACTCCAAAAAGAACAATGTTGCAATCACAACTCGATCCAAAGATTATTTTTCTTCGAAGGAAAACGTGGATGATGCACCACCTCCATTGGTTCAACCTCCTCCACCAACTTCACCTCCAAACGGTCCTCTTCATATCGAATGACTGAGCCTAGATACAAACTTTCGTCCTCCTCCCAAGGGCGTTGTTCGAAAGTCGTCCTTTAATCCTCACGCACGTGCTACCCAAAACTACAGTATTGTAGATGACCTTGTGCAAGCACCCTCTGCGATGTCGGCTCTCGAAGTCCTTCAAAGTTGTCCTGCTCAACGTAAGGCATTGTTAAAGGCTATTGGTGGAATTGATCCTACTGATACTAATTTGATAATCTTTGACTTGGAATATCATATTCCAAGGCTTCCTCCTCAATTAGCATTTTAGATCCAAGTTGTTGTGGAAAATAATAATCTTTGTTGAACCGTTATTGAAAAAGGAGCCTCGACTTACGTTATTTCCGTTACTTGTTGGAAAGCCATCGACTCTCCTGCCCTGACCGAGTCACACAATACTATAAATCCTTTAATGGTATATGATTCCAACCTTATCGTTTTCTTCCTTCATTGTCTATTACATTAGAAGGTAAAGTGGTTAATGTTGAGTTTGAGGTCTTTGATGCACCTATTGATTACAACCTTTTTCTTGGACGTAGCTGGATTGACTCCATGCATGCAACTATTTCTACCCTTTTCCGTGTGTTACGTTTCCTGCACCAAGGAAAGGTCATTACTATCGATCAACTGACCTTCTTTAATGTTGATTCACGTATTAGAAACATCCCATTTATATCGAAAACACCTCCTGGTTATGAGAATGTTGGTGTGGGTCTTCTTAAAGATTCAACATTAATGGGTACTTTCCCCATTCCTCCACCCAATATTACTCCTCCTTTTTTCGTCTCGATCAATATGATATCAAATTCTGTTAGTGAAACCCCTGAGTCTTGTGACCCGTGGATAGTACCTAACCCTAGTGATTTCCATCATTATGGTGACAACATGTCTTTAAGTTCAGTGGAATTGGCTTATGAATCTATTCAATCGACAGCTTCTTCTCCTCCTTCTCTCTGTGATACGCCTCCCAATCCATTTCATGTGATATTTCCTACTGACGAGATGATCATGATGGTCATGTCTATGGAAGAGACTCCATGGGATGATGGACATCATCATTCTATTCTCTTTTTGGAAACCGAGACCATAGAGAGCTATGAATTGATTTCGACACCGTTTACCGTTGTTGTTATTTCCTCTGTTCCTGAACCTACACACAATGTTTTGTATAAAGGGAACTTGAGTACTATCTCCCCTACCATCTCTCTTGACATTTCGATCAAGCCCGGGGTCATGGAAAATGTTCATGTTAGTGCTTCATGTTCTGATGATGAAGTTCGTACTTATAAATCCCTTTTTCAAGAATTCCATGACATTTTCGCCTGGAGTTATGAAGAAATGCCTAGTATTGATCCTGATATTGTTGTGCATGAAATTAAGACATACCCGAACACTAAACCTGTTCGGAAAATACTTCGCCCAGTGCATCCACGCAAAGCTGCTGCAATTAAGCTTGAGGTTGAAAAACTTCTTAAATTCGATTTTATCTATCCTGTGGCTTTGATGGATTGGGTGTCCAATGTTTTCTCCATTATGAAGAAACAAGGCACGATCTGTGTTTATGTTGATTATAGGGATGTAAACAAATCTTGTCCTAAAGACAATCATCATACCCCTTTCGTTGACCAAATTGTTGACAAATGTGCTAGGAGTGAAATGTTTTCTTTGATGGATGGTTTCTTTGGCTATAATCAAATCAATATTTTACCCGTAGATCAACACAAGATTGATTTTATTTTCCCTTGGGGAATCTTTGCTTATAGGGAACTACCTTTTGGTCTGAAAAATGATGGAGCAACTTTTCAACGCACTATGTCTTATGATTTTCACGATATTAAGTACATTGTACAACCCTATTTAGATGATCTACCGACACATTCTATGCATCACCAAGATCACCTGGCACATCTACAGGCCATTTTCCTACACTGTCGTTATTATCGCATACGTTTGAATCCACACAAATGATTTTTTTATGTGGCATCTAGACGACTTCTTGGTTTTATCATGTCGATACATGGGATTAGGGTAGACCCTTTGAAAGTTGAGGCCATTCTTAATCTACCTCCTCCTTCAACACTGTGCCAACTCCAAAGTTTGCAAGGGAAGGAAAACATTTTATGTCGATTCATTCCCAACTACATTGAATTAATGGAAGGATTTACTTAGGTTCTAAAGAAAGGTTATGATTTTGTGTGGGACAACACTGCAAACAAAGATTTTGAATCTTTGAAACTCGTCTTAACTCGTACACCCCTATTGTTTCCTCTGGATTATAGTCGAGATTATTTCCTGTACTTAGATGCTTCAGACTCTACCATTGCTATGGTTTTATTCCAAGAGGATGATTCACATGATGAACATGTGGTATACTATTTGAGTCGGAGTCTCACGACCACTGGAACCAAATATCTACATGTGGAGAAACTGGCCTTGGCAACTGTTCAAGTTGTCCAATGTTTTTGTCACTACATCTTATTACATAGAACCACTGTTATTTCCGATTGAAACCCGATACAACACATCCTTACACGAAAATTTCTGGGGGGAAAATACTTTAAATGGATAATTATTCTCTAGGATTTTGACTTGGAGTTTGAGCGTGCCAAGTCAAAGAAATCTTTGGTCTTTGCTGATTTGATTTGTAACCTTCCCTCTACTGAGACACAAACTATGGCAGATGATTCCTTACTTGATGAATCCCTCTTTATGATCATTTCTGATGATGTATGGTATGAAGATATCGTCATTTATTTCTAGACCCAAACTTTCCATCCTGATCTTTCTAGTACAGATCGTCGTCATATCCGGTATCAAGCCCGTCAATACATTATCCTTGGGGATACCCTTTACCACCGTGGTATTTTTCGACAACATAGGTATTCCAACAGAGGATGAACATCTTTAGTAACCAATCACATAACCAGATCAAATATCAACACATTGATGTTTTCATGTGATAAAACCCCTATGGGGAAACATACACAGCCCCAACCAATGCGACCACTTGGAGAAGTTTATTAATGCAAAGAAAAAGATTACATAGAGATTTTACAAGAGATTTTCTCACAATCGATCATCGACAAATGACCCTCCATTATCTTTAAATAGAGATCATGGAGAAATCGAGTGTTAATACATGGATCAATGGCCGTTAAGATCGAGGAGAGTATGAACTGTCGTATCACTCTATGTTGGGAACATATCATGACCTTCATATTTCCTAACTACAAATGCATACTAATGCATACTAAAGAAACACACTAAGAAACACACTTTTACCTAATGACACATTAGACCAAGTAGATCTTAACTAACTCCTAAGTGTATAAATATCCTAACATCCCCCCTTAAGAAAAAATTGGGATAGGATTGAAGTATTTACAATGGTGACACAATAGGAGAATGAAGGAGGCATTAGATCCTATCCCCCCTTAATGACAACTTCCTGAACTTCTAACATAGATTGAAGTTTGGAAAACTTCGCTTCTGTAAGAGACTTTGTGAAAATGTTTGCAACTTGATCTTCTGTAGGGAAAAAGAGCACTTCAATAACTTGATCTTCTGTAGGGAAAAAGAGCACTTCAATAACTTGATCATGAATGAGATTTCTGATGAAGTGCATGTGTAGCTCGACCTGTTTTCTACGTTGATGTTGAACTAGGTCTTTGGCGAGCTTGATGGCACTCTGATTGTTGCACCAAAGGCTGGTTGGATGTTGCTGTTGAAATCCAAACTCTGAAAGGATCTGCTGAAGCCACAAGACTTCCAGACTTTCATTTACCATTGCTTGGTACTCCTCTTCTGCTGAAGAAAGTGCAATAGCCTGTTGTTTCTTACAGGCCCAAGTGACAGGTCCTTAACCAAGGGTAAAAATATAACCTGCAATAGACTTCCAATCATCAGGGTCGTCGGCCCAATCTGAATCAATGAAACCAACCAATAAAGGATTCTCCCCTGAACTGTAATGTATCCCGAACTGAACTGTACCATGGATATAGAAAAGTATCCTTTTATTTGATTTCCAATGGCTTTCATGGGGTGTTTGCATATACCAGGAAACAAGACCAACAACAAAGGAAATATCAGGACGAGTATGAGTCAAGTATAAGAGGCTACCAACTAAATGACAATACAGGGTGGTATCAACTTCGACAGAAGAACAAGTGGCAGTAAGCTTGACTCCAGACTGGAAGGGAGAAGGGGTTGGTGTACAATCGTCCATGTGAAAGCGACGAAGAAGGTCACAAGCATACTTAGACTGGGAAAGAAAAATTCCTTAATTGGTTTGCAAAACTTGGAGGCCAAGGAAATAGTGAAAAAAACCTAAGTCTGTCATTTCAAAGTTCTTCTTAAAGATGGTTTTCACATGGTTTAAAAGTTTTGAGTCACTACCAGTAAGGATAAGGTCCTCAACATAAAGGACAAGGATTATGAGATGGATTTCTACTTTCTTGGTATAGACATTAGGATCAAAATGGAATCTAGAGAATCCAGTGGCAATAAGAAAACTGTCCATTTTGGCATACCAATCTCGAGGAGCTTGCTTGAGACCATAAAGAGATTTTTTAAGGTGAAAAACAAGGCTAGAGTCATTCTAGACATATCCAGATGGTTGTTCCATGTAGATTTATTCTTGCAAATATCCGTGCAAGAAGGCAGATTTAACATCCATCTGATGGACCTCCCATTTATGTGAGGCAGCAAGGGAAAGAACAAGGTGGATTGAATTCATTTTGGCTACAGGGGCAAAGGTTTCATTATAGTCAACTCCTTCAACTTGGGAAAATCCTTTGGCAAATAATCGAGCCTTGTGTCTTTCAACACTTCCATCTGATGCATACTTAGTTCTGTAGATCCATTTACATCTGATAATTTTTCTTCCTTTTGGAAGAGGTACAAGATCCCAAGTATCATTTGCCTTTAAAGAACGATACTCTTCATTCATTGTTGTATCCCAATCTAGATGACCTAAAGCTTCTGAAAATGTCTTTGGATCATGAGTTTCTGAAACTTGAGCCAAAAGAGAAGAGGCTCACTGGAACTGTGAACATGTGTGACGCTGATATGAAGGATCACCGACAAGATCACCAGCTGCTTCTCGTGTTGAACGGACCCATCTAGGAAGTAGTTGAGCTGGTGTTGGTTCAGGTTCAAAGGACTCATCTGGAAGAAGGTGAGAAGGTGGAGGTGGATTTTCATCCTCACTGTCATCATCTAAAGAAGAAACCAGAACAAAAGAAGGCACAAACGCCGAAGATGGCTCGCAGGCTGAAGAAGGCACAACCGCTGAATTAGGCTTGTGGGCCAAAGAAGGCACAAACGCCAAATTAGGCTCGCAGACCAAGAGATTTTCATCAAATTTAACATCTATTCTAATAACAATTTCATTAGAATGTGTTTGAAGAAGTCTATAACTTTTGACATCTTCAGAATAACCAACAAATATACACTTATCACTTTTAGGCTGCAACGCTTTCCTTTTATCATCAGGAATGTGAGCCCATGCTATACTGTGAAATACATGGAAGTGACTTACATATAGTTTAATTTTAGTCCAAGCTTCTTCCAGTGTTATATTTTTAAGAGCCTTTGTGGGAGTGCGATTTACTATGTAATTTTCACAGTTGATGTCTTCCTCCCAATACTTTAGACTTAATCCCTCATATTGGATCATACAATTATCCATTTATTTTAATGTGCGGTTCTTTCTCTCAGCAACACCATTTTGTTGTGGTGTATATGGAACAAAGTGTTGCATTTGGATTCCCTGTGTAGTGCAACAACTTGTAAAATTATTGTTCACATATTTGCCTCCATTATCTGTTCTTAACCTTTGAATTTGATGTCCAGATTTATTTTCTACGAGGGCCTTGTAGGCCAAAAACTTGTCAAAAAATTTGCTCTTAAGTTTTAAAGTAAACCCAAGTACGTTTGGAAAAGTCATCAATGAAAGTTAAGAAATAATTTCACCCATAAAAATAAGGAGAAGAAAGTGGACCACACAAATCACTGTGAACAAGATGCAAAGGACCCAAGGCATGCCAAGAGGCACGTTTGTCAAAACTGTCCCGATGATGTTTGCCGAGAACACAACTGACACAAACACCATCTCTGCATGAAGCAAGAGGAAGACCATTCACCATCTATTGATTACATAGTTGTTGCAATGAGTGATAGTTTAGATGACCAAACCACTCATGCCAAAGTTTGCTCAAGTCATCGCTATGAGCAACAAAAACTGATGAAAAATATAATGACCAAAGATGTCAAACTTGTACAACCTGGTAATATCATTAGCAATTCCAGTTGAAAGAACATGCTTAGGATGTTTTAGATCCTTGATTATAACTTGGTGAGGTGAAAACTCCATGGTTTTACCTTCACCTGAATGAGTGATTTGATATACTGATAGAAGGTTACAAGAAAGACTTGGAACACATAATACATCATTGAAATGACCATTTTCTACTTGAACTGTTCCATATCCTTCAACACTAAGAGATCTATCATCACCAACAAATATTTTCTTCGTGCTCCATTAATTTAGAGAAGAAAATATGTCTCTATCCTTATACATATGATAATATTCTCCAGAATCAATAAGCCACTCATTAGATGTAGGCGTAGAAGTTGTATTGAAGGAGAAACCAGAAGCTGAAAGTGCATGACCATGAGAAGAAGAAGAAGAAGTAGAATCAATACTGATGTTGTGCTTCTTCATCGTTTCTTCTAAAGATGCTATCTTCTTGAAACATTTGGCCTCATCATGACCATATTTATCACAAAAGTTGCAATGTAGGTTAGTCTTCTTATTTTTATATTTTGCTCATTTGTCTCCATTAGGAGTGGAAGCTTTCTAAGTGGGTTTGAGACCCTTATATTGCTTGTTGTTGTGGAGAGGATGTTGCTTCTTGGGATTCTTGGGTTTATCTTTCTGATGGAAAACTAAGGCTTTGTTGGAGATACCTGCAGTGTTGATCACTCCAACTTTTACTAGCTTATCTTTTTCTCTAATCAAAGCATCACAAAAGTTCTCAAGATTGGGTTTTTGATAAGCTGCCCCTAGAGCCTCTTGAATGGCATAAAAGGTAGATAGAAACACAAAATACGCACTACCTAGCTTAGAAAGAATAATATAGATGCAACAATATTCGTCTATCTTTATCTTACATTATTCACATAAAGTTCTGAGTGTTTTAAACTTAGATAGATAGTCTTCAATGCAAGAAAAATCACTTGGACTTAAAGTTAGTTCTTGATTTTCTAACTATTGTGCTCGAATAATATTGTGTTTACCAAACACAGATTCAATCTTTTCCCAAGCTTCTTTGGGTTTATCAATTGATTGGAGGTGGAACCTTAAATCGGGAGAGAAGGAAATTTTGATTAATCCACATGCTCCATCATTCCTATTATCCCATTTGACTTTATTATCAGCATCAGTGGGTGCTTTTTATTTTCCCAAGGTAATCTGGTACAAGCCTTTACTTAATAAATCCGCCATATGAGATTTCCATTGGAAGTAGTTAGTGCTGGTAAGTAAGAGATTACTTGTAGAATCCATATTAAATATGCAGATAATATGGATTTAAAAAATGAAACTAATGATTTGAATGGAAATATCTTGAAACGTTATGCAGTTTTAAAAAAAACGACACTTAAAACGAACTTCATATGTGAGAGTTATGCCCTTTAAAAAAAAAACATAAACGGTAACCAAAGGACCACGTGGTGGTGTAAGTTTCTTTATGAAGTGACCCACTTTTATGAAGAGAAGTGGGGATCACTTTTACAATGAAGTTACTTCATGCAAAATAAATAACTCTAAAATAAAATATTATAGCTACTTATAGTGATTCACTTTTATACTTGAAGTGAAATACACTTTACAATTTTAGCGTGAATTTTTTCAAAAAAAGTAACAAAAGAGAGACTTGAACTCAAGACCTCTTACTTAATAAGGCAAATTTTAACCAAATGGTCTAGAAAAACATATTGTATTGTTTCGCAAGAGGATTGAGGGTGTTGTTGTTGTTGTTGTTGAAGATGAACTTGGAGAGCGTGCTAAAAAAAACTCTTTTCATGCAAGAAAAAAAATTCGTTCCGGATCTGACTGTAATGGTCGTATATTGGGAAAATAGAAACCTTTTCGAGTGAAACAAAAAGTGTTACTGACTGAAAGAAGTGCTCCAAATGCAATGGAACAGTCCTATCGGCCCATAAATGTACGAAAATGACAGAAAATGGAGATGAGGAAACTCATTTTCACGATCTCGATCTACAACAGGAGCGGGTCTTCAAACTGGCTATGATACCATGTTTGACAACACAGGTATTCCAACAGAGGAAATACACCTTCAATAACCACTCACATAACTAGATAAAAGATCAACACACCGATGTTTTCTCATGGTAAAACCTCTATGAGGAAGCATCCATGGCCCCAGCCAACACGACCACTTGGAGCAGTTTATTAATG
Organism: Picea mariana; assembly: GCA_032191745.1. Taxonomy (NCBI): domain Eukaryota; kingdom Viridiplantae; phylum Streptophyta; class Pinopsida; order Pinales; family Pinaceae; genus Picea; species Picea mariana. Next base: position 39,294 of record JASDQU010370473.1, on the reverse strand, counting down.
CAAAGTAAAAGATTACATAGATATTTTACAAGAGAGTTTATCACAATCGATCATCGACAAATGAACCTCCATGCTCTTTAAATAGAGATCATGGACCAATCGAGTGTTAAGCCACAGATCAATGGTTGTTAAGATCGAGGAGAGTATGAACCACTGGATCACTCTATGTTGGGAACATATCCTAATTGTTGAATTTCCTAACTACAAATGCATACTAATGCATACTAAGGAAACACACTAAGAAACACACTTTTACATAATGACACATTAGACCAAGTAGATCTTAACTAAATCCTAAGTGTATAAATATCCTAACAGGTATTGATTCCATATTTCGACGATGTCTCACTTACGATGAGTCTGAGAAAGCTTTGAATGAATGTCACTCTGGAGCATGTGGCGGTCATATATTTGGGTATGCCACTACCCAAAAGATCTTACGAGCTGGTTATTTCTGGCCTTCTTTGTTTAAGGATTGGATTACTGCTGTCCAAAAATGCCACACTTGTCAAACCTACAACAACAAGATTCGATCTCACCCTGCTCCTCTTCACTCTGTAGTTTCCGTTGGTCCATTTTCCAAATGGGGCATTGACTTCATGACATGTAAACCTCACTCGGATGGGGGGCATGGATACATTATTGTAGCTGTGGATTATTTCACTAAATGGGCCGAGGCAATGCCTACATTTGATAACACCAGGAAAACTAAAGCATTATTCATATTCAATCATATCATTACTCGGTTTGGTGTCCCTCAAGCTATCGTTACTGATCATGGTAGTCATTTTCATAATTTCGTGATGTCTAAACTTACTAAGAAGTTGGGTCTTTGCCATGAAAACTCAATTCCTTACTATCCGCAGGCCAATGGCCAGGTTGAAGAAATCAACAAAGTCCTCACTACTATGCTTCGACGGATGGTAGGAATTCATAAGTCAAATTGGCACATGGTGTTTTTCTCAGCATTATGGGCATATCGGACATCTGTTAAGTCTGCCATGGGGTTTACACCTTTCCAGTTAGTATATGGTATCAAAGCAATTTTTCCGATTGAATGTGAGATTCCATATTTGAAACTAGCAGTCGAACTTCTCCCTAACACCTCCTGTTGAGGAGGAACGTCTTTTGTATTTAATGAAATTGGATGAAACCCGTCCTGATGCGAACTTATTTATTGAAACTCATAAAAAGCGTGTCAAAGCTCAATATGACAAGCATGTCAAACCACGTATTTTTTCTGCAGGTGATCTAGTTCTTCTTTACAAGAAAGATCGTGATTTTCTAGGGGTCAGTAAATTCGAGCCCATGTGGTGGGGTCCTTATATTGTGAAATGAGTGTTGGAGAAAGGGGCTTATGAGATGGTATATTATGATGGAATCCCTTTGAGTGAACCTAAAAATGGGATTTACTTGAAGAGGTACTATGTTTAAAACATTTTTTGCATGAGTGCCATGTATTTTTAGTGTATCATACTCTTGTTTGCTTTTCCGTTTTTGGTTTTGTCCTTACAGTTGCTTGTCTTGTATTGTGCTTGGTTTCCATATGTCAGTGTCTTCACTACCTTACATTGGCTTCATTGATGGTGCTAGTCGTAGTACTCAAAACTTAATGTCTTTTGCTTGGGAAATCTATGCACCTACGTATGAGTTAATCAGTCTACATGGTGTTTTCCTTGGTCGTGCAACTAACAATATCGCATAATATAGTGCAGTTATCGAGTTGTTAACCGATGATGTTTCACTTGGAATCCATCATCTTATTGTGTGACTTGATTCACAGTTAGTAGTACTACAGTTGAGTAATGTTTATTCTATCCGAAGTCCTACTTTGTTAAGGGTATATTTACGAATTCGCCTCTTGGAATGCCATTTTGATTACATTGAATATCAACACATTCCAATATGTCTAAATATATTAACATATGCATTGGCTAATTATGTGTTAGACAGAAATTTGAGACATTTATAAAATCCAATTACACTTTGTACATGAAACAATTAAGCTGGTAGAAGCCTTATATTAATAACGATTAAAAGTTTATAAAAAGTGTTTTTGTCCGAAGACCAAAATGTCAAAAATGTGAAGCACATGGATTCATATACAACAAGCATCAAAGATGCTGCTCACTATAACACGTGACTTCCCGTGCTACTCTATGCATCAATCGACTGATGGATGCAGACACACCCACTGTGTGGCGTTGGTAATGCCTAGGAATATCATCTATAGTGGAATCAGGTACGTTCATAGTGAGTCCCTCTAGGTTTTGTTCTATGGCCTCGATATCGACAACAGATAATCCTACTACGACACCTCTCTCCCCTCATCTCTGGATAGGGGATGATCCTGGCAGATAATAAGGTCCCACATATACATTTTTGGAGAGCATTTGATTAGTATTTAGACTTATAAAACACAAAAAAACATTTTATATCATTAAAAAAACAAAAACATTATATAAACAAATTTTCCTTCTTACCTATGTCCCCCCACTAGGAACCTTCAGGAAGAGCTAGGTCCAGATCTCCACAGAATTCTAACCCGATGTATGCATAATCATCGACCATGAGCATTTTAGTCCTCAACCATTTGAAGAAGACATCATCATACTTGACGATGTGACCGCCTCCATGTCGGGCCATGAGGTCTACCCACCTCTTCATCCTTGGATACTATGGAGAAGGTATACCCCACTCCACTTGCAAGCATAGGACATGGACCCTTTCCAGGAAGAAGGATAGAAAAATAGAACCATATCCAAATTGTTTCAACCCACCACTTTTGCACTTGGTAAGTTGTTTCTTCATGCTTTTTAGGACCCCTTCGCACCAATTGAAGACTCGGTGCTCCATACACTCCAATGCATATTGAAAATGGCTTTGCAAAGCCATGTGGGGAGTTTCACTCCCTTCCATGCGAGTAATAGTATAGAGGATAGTTCGTAAAGGAAAATCTTGTACATCCCTAATAGCGACCTTGCCGCTGTGTTTCTCAGTGCCCGGTACTCAATGATGATGGACGTAGTAGTTCATAGGCTCACCACCACCCCTACTACCTGTAAGTGTCACCCGTGAACCATGACGAGATAGTCCTATTAGGAAGTATATATCCTCAATATATATGGTGAGTGTTTGGGCACCCACATGAAATGCCTGCTCGTCCACATCCCACATGTGAACCAGGTACTCAAGTAGTCTCAGCTGGGCCCTCATGCCTTGAATCTTGAATAATTTTAGTAACCCACACTGCCGAAGGGCCATAACTATTCCCAGGTCATTCCAGACGAAGTAATATTATTATTCTTTCTCTCGTTCATGCCACTCCAACATCTTAACTGTGGGAAACCTGCCAAGGAATCATAAGATGAGATTAGAAACATAATTTTTTTTTCCTGGGGTTTTTTTCTTGTTGGATTCATATTTTAAAATTTTGGGCTGTGGTCGTCGCAGGCCAGTGCATTCACACAGAGCGACGTTGTCACCCCCCACTTGTAGGGTCACCTATGATGACCCTATATCATCGCAGTTCCCGATATGGGCCACCTACAATGACCTCAACGCATGGGTAACCCCCAAAAAATCAACCCAAAACATTAATTGAAATAGTGAAAATAAATTTTAAAACCATGCAAAGATGAAGGAGAAGGAGATTACCTCTTTAGCGGAGATGATTCATGAAATGATCCCCCGTACACTCCACAATCAACAGTTGAAAATCGAGGTAAAAAAGGGATTTGGAGCAATATTTGGGCAAAGTTACAAATGAAATGGTAAAATGTGATTTGTTACCTATTTTATTGACTTTTATTACTTTTCATTTGTATATTCTATTATTTTAATGCTTTATCCAAACCCTAAAGTCCGAACAACTTTTAAAGTGGTTGATTTTCGCAGATTGAAAATGTCTAGAGGTGAGACGTTGGAACACGGGTCTGCTTTTTTGGTTTGTTTTTGTATTTGTCGCATGTATAGATTCTTTTTAGGGTTTTTCAGGAAAAACCTCGAGCTTAGTCTTTGTTCTTTCTCACGCTCGTAAATTAATGAGAATGTAACCAAGTATACTTTTATCACTTTTTCGGCTCATAAAGGTTATATGAAAAAGGAAACCCCATGGAGTATTCTTTAAGCTCTTTTTAGACTCTCTAAACATGAAAAGATGGAAAAGAGACCTTGTTCTTTTCACTCTCGTAAAAGTATTTGAAGAAAACATCTGATGAGCGGTAGGCTATCACTTTTTCAGTCTTGTCAGATTAGTTTACGAAAAACAAAAACGGTCTTGTTGGAGTTCTCTTTAAGTTTTTTTCAGACTCTCTAAAATTGAAAAACCCCTGAGTTTTCTTTCCTTGGACTCGTTAAACAAGCATCGAAAGACCCATATGGGATCAAACCACTCCTTCTTAGGGTTAGTTAAATATACTCCAAGGGACTCATCCTAAGGATGATCTTATATCTACAAGCATATGTTATCCTCCTCAAGCTTATGCAAAAATAAAGAGGTACTCACCAGAAATGGTGGGGGAAAATTGGGAAAGAAATGTGTCTCTGTATTCGTGTTAGTGATAGTAATAGTCACTCTTGAACATGACACCTAGTTCATCATTGTATCTGGGTTGGGAAATCCATTTGTCTCTCATTTGACCATCCACAAGTTATGATCTTAAAATGGAATGTACTTGTTTAAGGGTGCAAGGTATCCATTTTCCTCATTAAATTAAACCTTAACAGGAACTTGCTTCATGTGTTTAAATGTGCAAGAGGGTTTATGGGTTGAAGTTATTGGTTTTTCTTTGCAAAATTCATGTGTGAGGAAAGGTTCTTTGACATGAGTAAATATGTGTTATAAATTAATACACAGCAGTATATAATGCAGCAAATAACACATCCAATACACAGCAACCAAAATGATAAAGCAGTTCACCCACTTCAGGCTACATCTGCTGGACCAAGCTTCCCAAAATGGGCTTGTCCTCTTGTATTAAAATGCTCCAAAATGCTAATACAAGAATAGGAATGTCTCAAAGGACAGAACTGACTGTAAATACAGACTCAGGAAATAGGAATTAGCTGAACATGATTTTTCCCAAATATCAAACAGTGAAATAGTACCTTAACAGTACTTTCCCCAAAATGGCCCTAATGGCCCTTTAATCTTCAAAAGAGAATTTTGATGTGAAGATGGCCTCAAATGGTTCTGAAACCTCTTCCATCATATTCAGAAGGTCTAAATTAGCTGAACATGGCTTTTGAATCACCAAAAATGGATGAGCATAGCCTCTAAACAGCTCCGACACTGAAATGGCCCTGGTGGCCCTGAAAACTTCCCTGAAGTAAAAACACCTGCAAATGGCCTCCAATGGCTTTGAAACCTGCTCCAATGGCTCCAGAAGGTCGAAGAGACCCAAAATTGACCCAAAAAACGTCCCCAATGGTTTCTTGTAGCAAAAGTTATGGCCAAAAAACAAACTCCCCCTTTTGCTCAACAAAACTCCACTAAAATTGGAGTAGCTGGAGTTAGAACAGCTAAAAATAGCATAAATCCAAAATTGGCGGACTCCCGCTCCAACAAACACGCCAACTACTCTTTAGCCCACGGTTATACTACGCGGTCACTGGCAGAAATGAGTTTGGTCCCTAGGGGCTGGCCCCCGACTTAACACGCCCCAAACACGTGTCCACCTTTTAAAATAAAAATGCCTCTTATCATGTAACTAGCAGCTCTAGCCCAAGTGGTTAGAGCGCAGGGCTTTCAAAGGGGAGACCCAAGTTCAAATCCTGTCGGCTCTGTTTGGCGCGTTATAAAACATATATGAGTTTTAATATACGTATAATGCTCCAAAGTTTTGGTTTTAAAAAAAAACCATGTATATTAAAGCCAGCCAAAATTTTAATATATATAATATACGTATAATGCGCCAAAGTTTTGGTTTTAAAAAAAAACCATATATATTAAAGCCAGCCACGTGGCGGCCTACGCGCCCATGTAAWTTTTTTTTTAACAAAAACCCATTTCAATAAAGTTTTCATTTCAATTTTTTTTAATTTTTTTCTTTTTATAATTTCATTATATTTTTATATTTTTTTTAATTTTATAATGAAATTAGAAATTTCTGACTGAGATAACTTTCTCATGCAGAGTCGGTTTTGCATGCCGTTCGCGCCAGCAGGATTGTATCGACGAGACCTATCCCGTCGTTCCAACATCAACCATTTCTGAGCAAGTTCAATTTTGAGCATTTTTATGACACTTGGTCCTGAGCTCCTGATCAAGTTCATATGTTGGGTCCTCCTTGATTCAATGCTTCCAAGACCATTGTCATGTCATTCATATGTTCAAGATAAGTCCAATCAAAACAAGCCCTCCATCGAGTCAGCCATTTACAGTCATAAATTTTCTACCATGTCGGCCTTCCCTGAGTCATTTCTGAATCACTTCATACTCTGATCTACTTCAAATCTATTACCTATTTCGTGTCATTGATGGGGAATACATCATGGCCCTCTTGTGACGAGTCTTTTCCTATCAACTTCAACACATTATCTGGGAACAAGACTTAGAAATCATTTAGTACCTTAGAACTTGCATGCCTCAATGACAGGTTACTTCTCTTCCAACAATGGGTTCACATCATTGACCCCTGATTGGGAGATTCCATCTAGTGTTCAACTTCACCTCATTTATTCAAATCCCTTGGATTGTACTAGGGTACCTTGGGAGTCATTGACATCAATGATGATTTCCCTCGCACTTGTTAACGGTTTTCAGTATCGACTGGTAATCAAGTGGTTTCTACCATGTTTGACTTCGACACCTGTAATCACATGGTTAGATTCCTACTTAAGGATGATGGAAATGAAGACCCTGGATCTCACCATTCTGATCCAGGTTGCGATGGAGCATTCATGAATTAGTACTGACACATAGATCCACTGTGTATGTCTTGTGGCTATGTCCAAATTTTGAATTCTTTAGAGCATAGATCCACAGTGTATTCCTGGTGGCTATGTCGATTCATAATGACATGGATCCACAATGTATATTTAGTGGCCATGGCTCACTTAATATTTGTAATCTGAGTATAGGAATGCTTACCTCAGACCATGGTATATTATTATGTAGATTCTTGCTTGTTTGTAGGTTCTCGATCGATGCACTCCTTGTTCGACACACACATTCTACAAAGTATTCCAGCTGTCATGAGTTCCAACTTCATACTTTGGGTCACATTTGGTCACCCCCGTGATCCACTAAAAAAATGTGTTCATGTTCCCTGAAAAGATAAAGGAGTCTTTCTCCATGAGAAAAGTGATTTTCTTTCCTTTCTAAAAAATCATATCAAGGAAGGTCGTCACACCCTGCAATATGCATGGGGTGTGGATATTCCTAATCATCGCCCCATGATCTAGATCTGGACTATGACGTCTCCACAGGTTGTCATATGTATAGGGTGCGATGATGCTAAAATATAAGGAAAAGTTAAACTTCACGAATGTTCTAGAAGGGAATCTTCTAGAAGATGAGGTGGCCTCTGAATGGTTTTGATCTTACTCGCTTTTCTGATTTGGTGGGATCATCCTAATCTCCTTATCCATATCTCCTTCACACTATATAAGAATGGATCTCTCATGGAAAAGGCTAAGGTTGAATAGGCTAAGATTTGTATGGAGAAATTCTACTTCAGATTATTCTTGAGAGCTTTTCTTTAGTTCTACAAGATACATGGTGTATCTTCTTCATTCAAAGGCTTTTGAGAAAAGGGGTGTGTGTGTTAGAGAAAAGGGCCATTAAAAGGGGACTTTGCGACATCAAGACTTTGGTTGTATTCTCCACTTTCTATTTAATATGATACAACAACATGTTTCTTTCCCATAAAATCATTCTTGTTTTATTGTATGATTCCTTGATCACATACATAGGCTCTTGTTGAGTATACTTTATTTCTTTCACTTTGTTGGATTGTGTTCCTTTGTAGGTTCAATATTTCATGAGCATTGGAACGGAGCGAGGATAACAATGGAAAGAGGAAACAACATTTAAAAAGCATGTTGTCTATCTCTTGTTAGCTAGTAAACTCAATAGTTAAAGCCTAGGGAAAGTCTTATATTCTGTTCTGTTTTGTTCTAGTTCTGGGTGGAACTAGGGAGATATATTTGTGTTCGCATTTATCGATTAGTCCAACAAAAAATGTCCACTCACAACTCAATATCCCAAAAACCACTGGTATTCTCCTACAACTATCACAAATTTCCTTGAGATCTCTTCCTTTTGACCTTACCAACCCAAGGAATGTACCCCTTCACTGATCTCATTCCATTAAGCATCCCATTAATTTATCAGGGTCTCTCTGGCGCAGACAACTAGGAATCTCTCTATTGGGAACTCAAGGGATCTCACTTCTAGGAAAACTACCAACAACAACAACAAACACTTGTTTTTACAGTGAAATTCACACAAGAGTTCACTCTTCAGGCCTAACCTGAGACTTCAATATTCAGCTCCAAAGAGCTCCAATATGCTCCAACATGTTCGATAATTCAACCATTCTTCTTGTTCTATCTCCAATGCTCTTTTTCTCTGCTCCCTTCTTGCTACTCATCTAAACTGAATGTGTAAAAACTACCTATAACTAGCCATACAAATTTACTCTATTTTGGATTACTTTCTTGACATACACTCTTTCCCAAACTGATTGTACTCATCCCCCAACCCATGATTTCCAATAACTAAGGGATGTGACTCTCACACCCACCTTCTTACATGAGTTTAATGATTAGGCTCTCATACACTCAAACAAAAAAATAGAAATTATCCCCACTGATAATAAAATTCAGGAAAATGGGTTGAATTAATACCCATAATTAATTCCCCCTTTGGACCCTCTTAGACGTTTTTTTCTCTTGTGGAAAAATCATCACCAATCTCTATCCATATCCCCAAGCACTGGTATTACATTTTATTTATTAAAAAATAGAAAATACATTTGCATATTACATCGCTTGGCCATAGGCACATTCATATCTACATTATGAATTAATTAAAATGGGGATGTTACATTCCCCCTCCCATACAATTTTGCACCGTCCTCGATGCAAAACATCTTGTTGAATACATATACTAATTTACACCACATTACAATATTCAGAAAAGAAAAAAAAAATTATGCATTTTTTAATCCTTGAACAACAGTCCCAACCAAATCTCATATTTCTCTCAACCTTCTAACCCAAGGAACATTCCTCCCTTCACTACTCTCAGTTCATTGGGCTACACCATTCTTTTATCAGGATTGTCAGTGTAGGTGACCATAATTATAAGATGTGTTTATGGAACTATAGCTGCCAAAAAATGGAGTCTTGCATTTTCAATTTATGTTTTCTTCACAATTGACAAAAATTTACAGATATTCCTCTTGCATAGTTTCTTCATGTTCCCATGTTGCATCATCAATACCATAACAGGTCCATTGAACTTTTACCAGCCCTATGGCTTTGTTCTTGAACATTTTGACTTTTTGGTCCATGATGCATAACGGTTCCACCCAAAAATCCCCTTCGTTTTCCACTTGGATCACAGTCCAATCAATTATGTGGTTAGAGTCAGGGAATCATTTTTTCAATAGTGACACATGAAACACATTATGCACTCTCATGGATGTAGGAAATGCTAGAATGTATGTAACTAGCCCTATCTTCTCCAAGATTTCAAAAGGTCCACAATATGTTGCTACCAACTTTGGGCAACAACTTAATCTTAGCGAACTTCTTTTCGCTTTCACTTTTAGAAACACATGTTTTCTCACTTTAAAATCTGTAAAAACTCTTTTCTTGTTTGCATAACTTTTCTTCCTGTCCTAGGAAGCCTTTAAATTTTTCCTGATCTTTGTCATCTGCTATTCCATTTCTCTCAACAAATCTGGATCAATAACAATTATGTTTGCTGGGTTATTCCAACTCACTTGTGTGTTATAGTTTCTACCATACAATGCTTCAAATGGGCTCATTTTTAATGAAACACGATACTTATTATTGTAAGAAAAATCTACTAAGTGGATATAATCTTCACACTTTGATGGTTGTTCCATCACATACATTTTGAGCATGTCTTCAATGATTATGTTATTCCTCTCTATTTTCCCATTTGACTCTGGGTGATACGTTGTACTGAGATTTAAGTTTGTACCAAAACCTTTGAACAAACCTTTACAAAAATTAGATGTGAATTTTGAATCATTATCTAAAATGATTTCCTTAGGTACCCCATGTAGCCTGGCAACCTCTTTCATGTAGATCTATGCAATATTTGTTGCCTTATGTGTTATATTCATTGGAATAAAATGTGTTGCCTTGGTTAATTTATCTTCCGCCACCATGATGGAATCATGCTACTTCACTTTTTTGATAAGCTTTGTAATAAAATCAATTGTAACCACTTCCCATTTCCAGTCAAGATTGGGTAATGGTTGTAGCATCCCTGTTGGATGTCTATGTTTTGTTTTCACCTTTCATCATTCTAGACACCTAGCAATATAATTAGCCACTTCTTTCTTGATTCCCGACCAAAATTATTGGCTTCTTACAACTGCAATTGTCTTATGATATCTTGGGTTCCCAACACATGACACATTATGCATTTCCCTTAGCACTATATTTTTCAGTGCTCCAGAATTTGACACATATATTTTCCCTTTGTACATGGGGATTCCATCCTCTTTCATCTCATAATAATTAATTTTCTATTGTAAATTTCCTTGTTGTAATGTCTCTTTTATTTTTAGATAACGCTGATATGAATTTGATGCTTCAAGAATTTTATCTTTTAAATATGTCCTATACATGTTGATGGAAAAATATGCATTTCATGAACTCTTTTACTAAGTGCATCGACCACCCAGTTTTCTTTTCCTTTATATGCTTAATTTCAAAGTCATATTTGCTCAAAAATTCCATCCACCTAGTTTTTCGGGCATTTAATGTTGGCTTTCCAAAAAAATGCTTCAGACCACGGTGGTTTGTCCTTAGCTCAAATCTTCTCCCCATAAGGTAATGTCTCCACTTTTTGATGCATGCGCAATGGTTGCTAATTCTAAGTCATGTGTAACATAATTCTTTTCATGCTCTTTTAGTTTTCTAGACTCATAGCACAACACATGATCTTTTTGACTTAGGACTCCCCCAAGCCCATCCTTGCATGCATCTGTGCACACTACGAAATATTCATATGGATCTGCAATCTTTAATATGGGTGCACTTGTCAAAGAAGTGATTGGGCTTGCAATATTTGAAAACCCTTTTATGAATATTTGGTAATAACCGACAATACCCATAAATGATCTGACCTCTGTCACATTTCTTGGTGCTGGCCATCCTCTAATGGCCTTTATATTCTCATTATCAACTGCTATCCCATCTGCTGATATAAGATGCCCCAAGTAGTGAATCATATTTTGATAAAAGATGCACTTACTTAGTTTGAAATACAACTTGTTCTCTCTCAAAACTTGTAGCACCATTCTTAAATGTTTCTCATTATATTCTTTTGTCTTTGAATATACGAGTATATCATCTAATAAAACCATCACAAACTTGTCCAAGTACTCTCTGAAAACTCCATTCATCAAGCACATGAAAACAACTGGGGCATTTGATAGCCCAAAAGGAACTACCATAAATTCAAAATGCCCATATCTTGTTCTGAATGTTGTTTTTCTAATATCCTCTCCTTTATTCTCACTTGATGATAACTTGATGTCAATTCAATCTTGGAAAATATTCTTGCACCCTTCATCTGATAAAAAAGATCATCAAACCTTGGAAAATATTCTTGCACCCTTCATCTGATAAAAAAGATCATCAAACCTTGGAAAATGATATTTTTTCTTTATTGTGACCTTATCCAGCTGTCTGAAATCAATACACAACCTTAAGGTTCCATATTTCTTCTTCACAAAAAGAACTGGAGCTCCCCAAGGTGACACACTTGGGCATATATACCCCTTCTTCAATTTTTTTTCAAATTTCATTTGCAACTATTTCAATTCTAGTGTGCCCATTCTTTTGTAAATGTGTTGAACCTGCACATAATAGATCTTGCTAGAAAATACTACACACATTTGCAAAGAGAAATTGAGAAAGAAGAAGAATGAGAGAAAGAATGGAATAATTCTCATTAACCGTAATGAATAATGAATAATTTACACCTGATATACTCTGTATAACTCAATGAATGTGCACTGGAGGAAAACCAATATGCCATAGTGGTTTTCTAGTGTGATCTGGACACACACAAACATTTATAGGGGAGAATTGTCACCTAGTCTAGTCTCTCAGGCAGTTACGAGAGTGAACTACCACTTAGATAAGTTAATTAGTCAACCAGTCTTCAGTTAACTGACTGAACAAAGTGTAGTGAGGAGTAGATCCAGGAATAAAGGGTAATGTCCCAGTTTGGTGATGATCCCAAGGCAAGTGTGCATTATCATGGTGATGATAACAATGTTGAATGGTGACACAACCAATGCAACATCTAGACTCAACTCAACTAGTCAAACTGAAGTGTCAACTGAAGAGAATATTCTCCAGGTGGAATATTCTCCCCTAAAATATAGGAGACTGGATAATGACTAATTATGAATAATAAACAAGGAAAAACCTTAGGAAAAAGAAATCCTAGGTGTGTGTGAAGTAACTCCAACACCCCCCCTGAACATCACTATGGTGAAAATAAAGAATGGGTCCCGGAAACAAGGCCATGTTAGGTACCCAAATAACTAAGATACACTAAAATAAAGTGAGGAAAGAGGGAAAATCTCATGGGAAAGCCCCCCCCTAAAGGTACAATGTATGTAAAAAGAAGAACTATAGTTGCTAGGCAATTGTGTCCTTCACTCCAAGACAACTTCGCAGAGAATGGAACTTCTTCTCAGTGAAGGTCTTGGTGAAGATGTCTATCATCTGTTCTGCTGAAGGACATAACTGTAGGTCGATGATCCCCTCGTGTACTAAGTATCGGATGTAGTGCATGTGGATATCTATGTTCTTTAGTTGTTGCCTCTGAACTAGATCTCTGCAGAACTTTAGAGTGCTCTGTTTGTCACACCAAATGACGATCGACCGTTGAAACTGAATTCCCAACTCAATGAGAAAATGTTTTAGCCACATAGCCTGCATGGTTATGTTAACTACCCATCTATACTCTTCCTTGTCTCGAGATAGAGCAATGGAGGCTTGCTTCTTGCTCGACCAATAGATATGCCTAGAACCAAGAATGAGTGAGTAACCAGATGTGGACTTGTGACCAGTGTTATCGCCAACCCAGTCAGAATCAGTAAAACCGATGGTATCTAATGTAGAGTCTTCTACACAATGAATTCCAAAGGTGATGGTGCCCTGTATGTATCGAAGGATACACTTTGAAGCCTTCCAATGTAGTTCATGCAGCTCCTGCATGAACCTGGAAACTGCACCAAATGCATAGGAGAGGTCTAGTCTGGAGTGTGTGATATACAACAAGCTTCCCACTAGATGTCTTTATAGTGTGCTATCAACCAATGGAGTCTCCCCGCCATCCTCAAGTTTGACTTCTGATAGGAAAGGTGTCGGAGCATACTTGCAGTCTATCATGTGAAATATCTCAAGGATATATCATGCATACTTGGCATGAGATAGTTTGATGCTTGATGCATCCTAACTGATCTCGAGTCCAAGGAAGAAGTTTAGTGGACCCATGTCTATCATCAAAAACTTGTCAGGTAAAATCCTCTTGACTGTAGAAAATGTTGAAGTTGAGCAACCGGTGATCAATAAATCATTAACATACAGAACTAAGAGTAAAATTGAATCAACCGTCCTGAGCATGTAGACATTCGGGTCTGATTTACAACGTACAAAGTTATGTGACAATATGTAGGAATCCATTTTGGCATACCATTCCCTCGGAGCCTTCTTGAGGCTATAAAGGAACTTCTTTAGTCGACAGACCAAAGATGAGTCCTGCATAAATGCATGGGGTTGCTCCATATAGATCTCCTCAGATAGATCACTGTGAATAAATGCATTCTTCACATCCATCTGATGGAGTTCCCATCCCTTGGTTGCCGCAATGGAAAGTTCCAATCGTATGGAATCCATATTCGTTACTGGAGTGAAGGTCTCATCATAGTCAATGCCATGCACCTACTGAAATCCTTTGGCAACAAGCCTGGCTTTGTATATGATAATGTTTCCATCCGTTGTGCTCTTGTTCTTGTAGGCCCATATGCATCTGACAAGTTTCCTCCTAGAAGAAAGGGGAACTAGATCCCAAGTCTGGTTCTCGAGGAGGAAGTTGTACTCTTCCTACATGGAAGATTCCCAAAAAGGATTTCCAGCAGCCTCACAATAAGACTGCGGATCTAAAGACTGAACCAAGAAAATATGCTTGGATGGAAATGGTTTAGTGGCAATGAGTGCAACAAGACGCTCCTCAAAATCAGATAAATTCCTCCTAGTATCGGCTGGATCACCAACAACATCCCCTGCATCCTGAAGAGTAGTATGTGCCCACTTGGGACTTTGCTCTGGCTCTGTAGCTGCATATGGATTCTCTTACTCTACATATGAATGTGATGACTCAGTATATGAATCATTTGAGTCCTCTAAATCATAACTCTCATCTGAAGAAGATTTGACATGTGCATGTTCATCATCTTGGACATGTGGAAGAATGAAGGTGTCTGCATGCAGCTGCTGAGGTACATGCGAGACACTTTCCTTGAATTGGACACTTCACTCAATGATGAGCCAGTCCAAGGAAATATCAATAAGTCTTTATCCCTTCACATTGTCGATGTATCCAAAAAAAATACACTTAGTGCTCTGTGGATCAAGTGCCTTCCTCTTTTCAAAGGGAATCTGGTCCCATGCACATGAACCAAAAACACAAAAGTGGGTCACTTATGGTTTGAGACTGCTTCAAGCCTCATAGGGGGTCTTATCCTTGATAGATCTATGGGGAGATCTATTTTATATGTATGTTTCATAATTAAGTGCTTCATCCCATATTCTCTATGGTAGTGACTTTGCATGCAGCATGCAAGATGCCATCTCCTTTAGAGATCTGGTTTTTTACTCAACAACTATGTTTTGCTGTGAAGTATAGCGAAATGTGTGTTGCAAATGAATCCTTTCTTCATGGAAAAGGTGATGGATCTCATGATTGACATACTCCCCCCCATTATCATTTCTAAGGAATTTGATTTTCTTTTCAGACTGTGTCTCAACCAGAGCTTTGAAATCTTTGAGGTGTTGAAAGACCTCTGATTTTTTCCTGAGAAAGTAAAACAATGTAAAACGTGAGAAATAATCAACAAAAATGAGAAAAAACCTCTCTTTGCTGATCTATAGATGTGGAAAAGGACCCACGAGGTCACTATGGATCAGATCTAAAGGTGTAGAATCTCTCTGAGACTTTCCTTTGTCGAATTTCTCTTGAGGGTTTTTTCCAAGAACACATCCCTCACATACTCCCTTGGAGAAATGAATGTCTGGTAGACCATCAACCAATATTTTCTTGCTAAGCTGTTGCATGTATCTAAAATTAAAATTTCCAAACCTTTCATGTCATATCGTACTACTTTCATCAGCATGAGTAAGCAGTAAAGAAAAATTTGGTTCAATAAATTCAGAAAATGTATACAATCTAGACTAATGATTTACCTCACCGGTAGCAACCTTGGAGTTGGTTTGCATGTCATAGATGTCCACAACATTTGGTGTGAATATGAATTTATTTACGGTGATGGAATTCATCATCTGATACGCGGAGAGAAGGTTGATGAAAAGTTTGGGAACATGCGACACATTCTCGAAGCTTTCGTTGGTGAGTTCAATCCTTCCTTTGCCAGTGACTTCGAATGAAGAGTTGTCCCCAATTAGAATAGGAGGACCTTTGGGTGAATCCAATGAAGAATATACTTCTTTTGAGGCAGCCATGTGATGTGATGCTCCCAAATCTACGATCCTAGCATCGAGAGAGGAGTTGATGGCAATCAAGGCATGGCTAGAATTTCCTTTCTTGGGATTCTGATCTTCTGGATTCTTCTTCTTGGCACCCTTGGGGATGCAATCTCCAAGGTTCTTTTGCTGAAGTATTTGAGTCATTAGATCTATTTTTTTTTTCATGCCTGCGGATTCTGGATGGAATCTTTTGTGACAGTTTGTGCATTTCTCCCCTTTTCTTCCCTTTCCCCTTTGGATCCGAAGGCATTGGTGAAGGGTTTTGAGTACCCTTCCTTATTCAGATTTGCATGAGCTTTCCTTTTTCCTTTATCTTTATATTTCTGATATTCATGGCTTCCATCTTTCACAGTAAGTGCATGCACCTTTGGGACTTTGATTTTTCCTATATTGATGAGCTTGGTTTGCTCTTGTGTCAGGGATTCGATAAAGTCCTCAAGAGAAGGCACATTACAGGTGGCTCCAGAGGTGAATCTGAATGAATGGAATGTAGACATGAACACAAAGAATTCAGGACCAATTTTGGAGAGAATGGTGAGAACCATTTGTTTCTCCTTCTTAGATTTATCAACCCCGCAAGCTTTGAGTTGCGACAGTAAATCCTTGAATTTTGTAAAGAAATCTTGGCTATTGTCGAAGCTTTTTGGATCCAATGTGATAAATTCCACCTCCATCATGTGTCCCCTCATCTCATCCTATTTTCCAAAGATTCCTTCCAAGGTGGTCCAAGTTTCATTAAGAGTCTTACATGAATATATGTGAAAAAGGAGATCGGGATAAATAAGACTGCAAATTGTTCTGAATGCTTCATCCATTCAATTTAAGTACTTGGATTTTTCTATGGATGATGTTGGTTCTATGTTTGTATTCAAGGTTAACCTGTACAATCCTCTGGTTCAAAGATGTATGACTATTTTCTCCTTCTATGAAAATTAGTTGTAAGGTGTAAGAATGAATTCTTTTGGGAAATCCATCTTTCCGTTGTCTTCAATCTTTTGTACCTGCAAAATTTGTTTGTGTAGCTTTTTCTTAGCAGTCCATCGGCTATGATACCATGTAAATGTGTTGAACCTACACACAATATATCTATCTATAAAATACTAAACACATTTTCATAGACAAATTGAGAAAGAAGAAGAAGGAGAGAAAGAATATAAGAATTCTCATTAACCGTAATGAATAATGAATAATTTACACATGATATACTCTGTATAACTCAATGAATGTGCACTAGAGGAGAACCAATGTGCCATAGTGGTGGTCTAGTGTGATATGGACACACACCAATAGTTATGGGAGTGAACTGCCACCTAGTCTAGTCTCTCAGGAAGTTACGTGAGTGAATTGCCACCTAGCTGAGTTAACTAGTCAACCAATCTTCAATTAACTGACTTAACATAGTGTAGTGAGGAGTATATCAAGGAATCAATGGTAATTCTTTTGTATGGTGATGATACCAAGGCAAGTGCACATTATCATGGTGATTATCCCAATGTTTCATGTTGACAAAACCAATGCAACATCTAGACTCAACTCAACTAGTCAAACTGAAGTGTCAACTGAAGAGAATATTCTCCAGGTGGAATATTATCCCCTAAAATCTAAGAGACTAGATAATGACTAATTATGACTAATAAACAAGGAAAAACCTTAGGAAAAAGAAACCCTAGGTGCATGTGAATTAACTCAAACATCTGTAAGGTGTCTTGGACATTGGGGTAGCTCCTCGCACCAAATAAATAGAGAAGTCAATGTCCCTCTTTGGTGTAAATCTTGATATATCCCCAAAAACATCTTCGAAATCCTTCAAGACTGGATGGTATTCAATAATTGCTACTTTATCTTTGACTGCCTCTTCCATATGGGCTACAAAAAATTGACATCCCTTCCTGAAACTCTTTTTTAGCTACATGAGTGAAATTTCTCTAACAACTACATTTCTTGGAATCTTGAATCTTGCCTTTCTTCCCTCCCTCATCAAGTAAAGTTATTGTCTTGTTGTAACAGTCTAGGACAACATGGTGATTTTCCAACGAATCCATGCCAATTGGACAATCATATGAACCCAATGGCATGATGTTCACATCCACCTTTGTCTTGAGTCCATTCATGTCTATTGGAAAATCTTTAACCAACTCAATGATCATTCTCTTAGACCCCATGGCTAACTAAACTAACCACTATTTCTTATGCTTACTCCTTTGCAAGTGAAATATTTCAACAATGTTATATCTAATGTAACCATGGCTATCTCCAGAATCAATTAAAATTTCTATAGGTTGGTTATCAATCTTACCTTCCACTTCAATCATGGGGGATTGATACTCAGCTTTCTTGTTGTCCAAGGCTGCATAAATCCTTGACATGTTTCCTCCCATGTATTTGACTGTTTTATCCTCCTGAATTTTTTGGGAAGTATTCATTCTTTCACCTTTGTGAGGGAAGTCCCTATATAAGTCATTTCCCTCACATCCCCAACATTGCGCAGGCTGCTGCTTTGTCCTTTTCCCAAATGAATTTTCTATCTTGTGCTCATTCTGGGTTGACTTTCCTTGCTGATTTTCTTGGGAGTGATTCTTGAAAAAGGGTGATTAAAACCTTTCTTCCTTTGATCCATTTTTCCTTTCATCTTTTCATTCCAATCTTTTTGGAAGATTGGCCTCCCTTTTCTTTGATCATAGATATGATTTTATCTTCTTATGTTCTCCTCCAAATTCTTAGGGTTGTCATATTGCATATTTTCACTATAGAAGGAGGGTAACCCACTTATAAATCTTTGTATTTTCACCTTCTCATCCTTTATGAAGTCCACATACTTCAACAATTCAAAGAATATTTTCTCATACTCATACAATGTCATTCTTCCCAACTTGAGTTCAAAGAACTCTTTAATTTTCCTCTCATAGTAATGATCTAACAAATATTTCTCCTGGAAATATCCTTTGAAATGTCTCCATGAGACCTTCCTCTCATCGAGGTGTTTTTCTTTCTTAAGATGATCCCACCACATAGCTTCCTTTCCTTGCAAGTGGTAGGTTATGATTCTTATATCTACCCTGTAGGGAATGCAACTAGAAATATTTATTCATTTCCGACAACCACGCCTCATATTCTTCTCCATTCTTGTGCTTAACATTGAAAGTGGGTGGATTTATTTTATTAAGTTCACCTTGCAAAATGTCTCCCTCATGCCTTCTCCTCTATCTCCTAATAGGAGACACACTTAGGATGCTCCCTAGCCCTAAAATAGCACGAGCTCTCCTGGTGGATTTCTTTGGGGAATGATGGTGTCTGCTCATGCTCCTTGACTTCATATCATTCCCATGCTCATTCCTTCTGCTATGGGATTTGGATGTTGTCACTTGTTTAGCACTAGTTGCTTGCTTTGTTCTAGAGTCTTTATTGGTTTGCCTCTGCATCATATTCAAACTCTGAATTATTTCCTCCTGAGCCTTCATTATCTTCTCATTATCAACCATATATATATTCATTTCTCTATGTAGGATTCTTATAGTTACAGGATCTTGTCTGCCTCTTCTTCCATTAGACTATGCCTCAACATTTCCCATGTTGACATGTAGGCCTTTGAATTCCTATTTATGACTGTAGGACCCATGTGCATATTCCATGGATGTGATTCTCATAAAGGAAACAAACTATATTACTGTACCTCTAAATTCTGCAAGAAAATGTGCATGCAAACAATTTTCTGTTAGACAAAAATATATACAAAGTTCTGGAAAAAATGCATAAATTTTTCTTCTCTTTAATGCCACCAATCGTCTTCTTTTGTATTGAATGTAACTTATACTGCCTAGATCAATTTTCTAGGTTAATACATGGACCCCCATATCCAAGATATTTCCAACGACTGCTTCCTTGCTCAATTATGATCTCTGAGAAGAAAGTTATAGTCATCTGAACCCATTTTGAACACTTTTCATTCTGGTGCAATTAATCCTAGACACCAACTTCTATTACTTGTAGTAGTAAATATGTCACGAACTAGGGAAACCCTTTTATGATATATAGATAATAATAATTACAAGAAATTCATAACAAGTCTCATATTATCAATCCAATGCTCCAGTAAAAAACTGAAGCAATCTAGAAATGGAAACTTTGTCCTTTTCATCCCCTTTTCCATACTTAGAATTTTTAGCCAAACTAACTATATCCCAAACTGCGCACTTTTGGAAAAAATTCACTAAACCAAATTTACGAGGTTTGATGAGTATACAAAATGTCAAGTAAATAATTTTTTCCATATTTTCCATTTGGGAACCCTTTTCCTCCTCTGAAAATCCCAAAAATCCCCAAAAAGTGGCCCAAAATAGTGGATTTTTCTCTATTTTGGCACCTCCACTCCAAAATCCTTGGAATCTAGCCAATCCATTCACGCAGTATTTTCATGTCTTCTTTTCAGACACTCTATACAAGTTTCAAAATTAAATGTGCTCATGCCATTGAGTTTTACCCTGATCTTTAAAAACATGTAATTTTCATTTTTTGGAAAATCGGAGCATAATTGGCCAGTGGCCCTCTATGGCACTTTTGTAACCCTCGACACTGCTGAAAAAAAACAAAATTTTCATCTCATTCCAACTTAATTTGCTCCAATTATTTCCAAAATACGTTTTTGGCTCCAAACTTGGTTTTTTTTGTTTTTAAACTAAAGGATAATTTTTCTTGTGCGGTATCCTTCTTCTCTCCTTCCTTTTCTAAGCCCTCACGTGCATCAATTATGTATTATGCACCAATATTCAACACACACTAGATTCATGATGCACAACGCCAATAAATAATGCATGCCCCATGCACTAATATTCAGTGTGCACAAATATCATACCGTGTACTAATATCTAGTGCACGCAAATTTCTATACCACGCACCAATATTCAACACGTGCAAATTTTTATACCATGCACCAACATTCCATGTGTGCAACCTTTTATACCGCACACCAATATTTTGTGTGCGCAAATTTTTATACCACACACCAATATTCAGTGCGTGTAAATTTTTATACCACACACCAATATTCAGTGCACACAACATTTTTTATATTGCGCACCAATATTTAGTGCACACAACTTTTTATATTGTGCACCAATATCCAGTGCACGTAAATTTTATGTCGCACACCAATATCTAGTGTGCACAACGTTTTATGCCGCACACCAATATTCAATGGGAACAAATTTTATACTATGCATCAATATACAGTGCACACAACTTTCTATACCACACACCAATATTCAACACGCACAAATTTTATATCGTGCACCAACATTTTGTGTGCACAACTTTTTATATCGTGCACCAATATTTCGTGTGTGCAAATTTTTATACTGCACACCAATATTCAATGCACACAAATTTTTATACCATGCTCCAATATTTAGTGCACATAACTTTTTTTAATATTACGCATCAATATTTAGTGCACACAACTTTTTATATTGGGAATCAATATCTAGTGCACACAAATTTTATGTTGCGCACCAATATCCAGTGTGCACAATTTTTTTATGCCGCACACCAATATACAATGTGCACAAATTTTTATGCCAAGCACCAATATCCAGTGCACACGACTTTATGTACCGCACACCAATATTCAGTGTGTGCAAATTTTTATACCACACACCAATATTTAGTGCACACAACTTTTTATACTGCACGCTAATATTTATTGTGCACAACTTTTTTATACTGCGTACCAATATTTAATGTGTGTAACACAAATTATGCATTATGCAGTGCCAATATTTAGCGCACGCACTGTGACCATCATGAAGAAGTGATCGACTCTCTTGTAACACACCCATGGTGGGGCCTCGAAATTTCATTCTTCTTAATAAATAAATACCTCCATTCAGGGTCTCTATCCCAGTCTGCTCGTCTAGAGATTTCTAGCCACAGTCTCCATGCTTAGAACCAAGCTTAGAGCTGGAAGATATACCTCTCCCAAGTTCCTCTGGTGTTCATTGGTCGAGGCCACGGATCTTCCACATGGGTCAGACTCAATATGCTTCTCCCTGAGTTCTCTAATATCCCAGAACTTCCAGCGTTCTTAATTCTATGGAGAAAATCCATCCACCAACAAATCCAACGACTGGACTTGGTCCTTGGATAACTCACAGGTTAATGGGGAATTCGATGTTCGGCCTTCGTATTTGAATTCCATGCCTATCCCCTTTCCCTCATATACACTCTCATATGACCGCGGGCTATGACCAGATGCTAGAACAACATGAGCCAAGACAACCCTTGCACGAATCCTCAAGAGTGGAAAATCTCCGAAGTTCACAATCCGATGCCACATGTCCTCAGAGAATTTGATGACCCTGATTCACTTTGGGACTTTGGGCTTCGACATTTTTTGAGTATTCACACATGCAAAACTCCGGAGTGAAATCCTTCCAGATTTTCGGATCTTCTGACATGTGTCCTCCTCTATTCAACAGTCACAATGAACTCTGAATCTTCGACCTTCAGGAGTTCTTGACCCACGCAATACCACTTTTCTTCTGGAGTGACTTTTCTCCGAAGTGGCAGATCTTATGCCACATGTCCTCATCTATTCAACGATCATGATGAACTCCGACTCTTCGGCCTTCGGGAGTTTTCGAACCATGCAATACCACTTTTCTTCCAGAGTGACTTTTTTCTGAAGTGGCAGATCGTATGCCATGTGTCCTCCTCTATTCAACGGTCACGACAAAATCTGACGCTTCAGCCTTCGAGGATTTTAGAAGCACCACACTTCATTTCCTCCGGAGTGTCTCTGCTCTATAGTTAACAATCTACTGCCACGTGCCTCCCTGTGCCAATGGCTAGGATCTACTTCGACACTTTGGCACTTTGGGTCCTGTTGAAACAAGGTATGAATTTTTATCTCTAACCAAAGACTTCGTTTTTTCCTAGTATGGAGTCGCCCTAATTCTAAAAGAAAAAAAGGGGGACAAAATGAAACCTTTCGCGATTCGGAGTTCGGCGTTTCATAAAGCAGTCAATAAAACTCACAACTCCAAAATCCCAGTACCGATTTTCTGAAAGGGGTTTTAATTTTTTTTTTTTTTAAATATATAAAAAAAGTGGAAACGAATGTTATAAATCCCAATGTGCTTATTCGCAAAGTACCTTTAAGTGTGATTAATTAAACCCTTAATCACGATCAGTGAATCTTAAATCTTTGGAGTTTTGGGTTTCCCAGTAACAAAGCGCTCTTGAAATATAGGTCTGCGAATTCCCGATTC
>JASDQU010370472.1:46372-62948 GCA_032191745.1 Picea mariana | reverse complement strand
TTGGCTATATGACTCTACTCTGTCAACAACAAATTCAGTGATGTACTATCAAACCAGTGATCTACCACTCTAGATAGAGCATCAACAACTCTCTTAAACTTCTGGATCAACAACGACTTCCAAACCACAGGAGGTCTAGATCTGATCTCAAACTGGGTATCAACTAACCTAGCCAACCATTCGTGTAGCTCCTGATGGATTCCTCGAAAGAAGATCTCATGAATTTCGGTAAAGATGTATCTTTGTAGCCAATCTTCAGTACTTAGCTTAGGTTTTTTGTTTTGTGCTTCAACGAAGTCTCTCTGTTGATCTTCTATCCACTTTTGAATCTCTCTCTTCGATGGGAACCACCTTGACATTCCCTTAAGAAGATTCCTGTCTAGACAACGGAACCATTTGTTGGCACAGGGATAGACCCGGGGTTCAACGCTTACAACAACGCACCAACAAAACCCTAACTATCGACCCTTTCGGCAACACCTACGAAGAAGATGCAGTCTCATCCAAAGCAGTTATGAGGGGGTTGCAGGACAGAGATGTCTACAACCAGGGGAATATCAAGTGGATCTAGTAGAACAACAATACAATATGCACCTATCACTTATCAAGCTAGATCTATCCTGCGTAGTTATAGATCTAATATAACACAACAATATAAATAACAAGATAACAACAATAGAGATCAAAGAATCAATTACACATACACAACGCAAGATATACGTTGTTCCCCCTCCCTCTAGAGATACGTCCATAGAACTGTGATTATGATTTATTAAGGTAAAGCATATAGTTCTTGTCTGCACTCTTAGCTAGCAGATCTTCTTTCTTCTCTCTCTTTCTCTCCCCCCTCCTGCGCACCCAGCTGCAGGACTTTATCTTCACACACAGCTGAAGATATTACAATACTAGAAGGCTCTCTCTCTCAGCACTTCTCTCTCTCAATACAATAATCTTTCCCATAATAGAGCTAGATCAACAACAATATCGTATCAATACTCAATGACCAGCCCAACCTAGGTCCTCTTGACCTTTATTTATACATTAAAATACCTCACCGACATCCTTAGGCTGAAACCTAAGTGCCAAAACCCTAGATACCAAAACCCTAAGTGTCGAAAACCCTAGGTCAACTTGACCCGCTTTTTCCGGGATTTGCCAACTTGCTTTTCCTTCCTTCTCGCGTGGTGCTCCAAAGCATACAATGGTGGGTTTTTCCCCTTTTTGAGTTTTCCTCGATCCATCTTCCTTGCTGATCTTTCATCCTCAATCTCCTCATCCAACGACTTTCTTTTCCGCACTTCGTTCCATCTTTTCTTTTCTTTTTCTCACTTCGACCCAATGACATTCACCGTGTCTCCCACGAAGCTCGCTTTTTACCTTTTCTTCCTTATACTTTGCTTCCTTCCATAACCAAGGGACAACAATGATCACATATTCAATCTCTCTAAAAGAATCTAATGTGTTGATAAATCCAACATGATTATAGTATTGGTATCTAATATTTTATCATTATTTGGGAACATTTTCCATCCTCTCAACCCCTTAGTATGTTGTTCAGGACATCCTTGTTATTGCAAAAAATAATTAGGTAAAGAACACATAATTAATACTTACATGTAAATCTCTCAGCAATTCATTGGTCTTGTATATGTTTTGTCCAGATCATTATAAAGGTAGTGCATAGGTTTTTTCATTTTTTTTTGTTTCACACAAAATTATGTTAATGATTTTGTTTGGGATAAAAACAATCTGTTAAAATTAGGGATACCTTGTATGTTCTTGATTAATTTTATAAATGAATCTACACAAGATATACCTCATCAACATCACAAAACCTAAAATCAGAATTACAACAATCGGAATTATAATTCTAATCATTTAATTTTCCACATCCACAATTCTTTACTCCTTTGATCATTCTCACTTCCCCAATTTTGTGTATCTTTATCTATAACACTCCTTGTTTCTAAAAATATTGACATCAATATGCTCATACTTTAAGTGAAAAATATTTGAGAATGCTCCTTAGATATCTTTCCCTGTGCCTCATCACAAGCCCAAGAACAATGAAATGTATCATTTACAACGTTACTACTTGACGCAACATTTTTTATGCCTAGATGAGATTCTTATGTAAGATATGAATAATGTAACATAATTCATTTTATTCTTAGAGCTATGGAATAAGGAGTGTGATCTAACATCCACTTTGTCACACATTTTTTGCATTGTTTGATAAATAGAGTGAACAATCAATGTCCTTAATAGGAGCCATATACTTGGAGGTCTTGATGAGAAATTTCATTTACCTTTGTATTTGTATCTAGTTTAGGAAACATTAAATTGTAGACATATTATCCTACATAATAAGAAATGGGTGCAATCATGCTGGATTTGTTTGTTCCTAGATCGCTATAAAATCAAGTTCTCTTCATGGATTTTATAATGTTTTGATAGAATTACCCACTTTCAACAAAAGCCTTAAGGTCTAGGATAATTTCTTCTTTTCTTATAAGATCTGCATCAAACATGAATACCATGGTCAAACATGAGCATTATATGGTTGAGATATGAATCTAACTAGTATTGCACTCTCACTTATATGGGTGCTTACAAAAAAGTTTGATTATGACATTGTGTCTAAAGCTTTACATTGTCATCCTTAACACTTTTGAACTATTCAAAATTCAAAAAAGTATGACTTGAAGTATATGATTATTTATAACATGCATATATTCCATAAGAAGGTTACATTTAAAATTACAAAGTATGATGTATATAATTTAATGTTGAAATTATAACTTATCTATTATTGAGTGGTTTGTTAAATTTCAACATTGTAAAAATTTAGCACATATTTTATTTAAAAAAAAATTAATTTGAAATGTGTATTTAATTTATTCTTGTCAATTGAATTAAATTACAACTGCTTTTAAGGATTTTCATCATAAAGATTAGATTACAATATACCTTCGACTTGAAATGAAGATTAATCCTTTAAATTTGATATGAAAAAAAAACACTCAATTTGACATGAAACCAGGATTGGAATTTCAAAACTAAATAACTTGTCAAATTTAATAGGTTTGACAACATCAGTGCCAATTTTTCCATTTAGCTGGGAAAAAAAATTAACTGGGAAATTCCATCACTGAACGGAACAACTTAACTGTAGTTATTTTTTTATACATTAGGGATGGGACAGTTTAACTCATTTCTGTGAGGTACGCTGCGGTACTCACACATGGTGTCTGTTGTGAGAAAGTAACATCGTATCCATAAAACTCACAAAATTGAAACCCACAAATTCGGGCGAGAAAGACCCACAAAATTGAATCTGCTTAAATTGAAATTCACAATTTTTTTGGTGAGAAATTATTGTCTGGAGATTTGAATGGTTAAATTTGTATAATCTGAGTTCCACAAAATTAAGCCAGAAAATTGTTAGATCTGCATATTTGAATAGTAAAATCTATATAATCGAAGTACCCAAATTTTTTTCAAAATACTAAATCCATTTATACATTTAAAAATACAATTTAAACAACAAACAAAAAAATCATGATTTCTCCTTAAAAATTACCAAACATATTAAACAATGCCATAGAAAAACTAAACCTGCTATTTAAAAAAAAAAATTGTCCCCCATATGGAATCGCCTCGCTT
The DNA here is from genome assembly GCA_032191745.1 of Picea mariana. Taxonomy (NCBI): domain Eukaryota; kingdom Viridiplantae; phylum Streptophyta; class Pinopsida; order Pinales; family Pinaceae; genus Picea; species Picea mariana. The sequence continues at coordinate 59,282 of JASDQU010370472.1, read as the reverse complement.
TATACCCAAGGCATAGCGATCGTTTCTTGTGAATGGCTAGTTTCTTCCTAAAACCAAAGCTGGGTTAGCAATGCCGACCAGCATGAATTGAAAGAAAAAAAAATGATCCTATCAGACTATGCATAGATTCCGAAATGTTATGCTGACATCATTCAATCACAAAACTAAATGTCAGGTTAAGACAAGTACACCACAATTCTGTATACGAGATTTTCTTCTTTCCTTCTTTATGTAGCTTTCGCAATACCTTGCATCGCAATCATGTAGAGGACGTCTATGTTCTAACTAAATCGTCCCATTTCTTACTGTTTCAACCTGAACTTGACTGATAAAAAATATTTCAATTTGATTATAATTTATTATTTAAACTACAATTTTGATAATCTAGATGTATTCAAAACCATATTTTTAAATTGACTAATGAAAATTTCATTACAGGTATGGGATTATTGTATTAAGGACTATTGTCATTTTAATACAAGACAAAATTCTGCTTGAAATTGTGCAATTTAATTGGTGATCACTTTGATTTGAATTTTTAAATTGATGATGATGATGATGATGATTAACTTTCACTGAGACTGAATTGGTCTATTGAACCTCAAGAGGGTAAGGGATTACTTGCAATTCTTTAGAATTTAGCTTTTGTGCTCGAAAATCATTAAGCAAAGTTTTCCAAGATCACCATAGTTTTGTTGAGTTAAAAGGGTGGGAAAGTTGGTGATGTGAAAAATATTTTGAAATTGAGATCTAATTTGGGTATAGGGTGGACAATCTAAGAGAAAATGTTTTTGTCTTCAACCTTCTTAGTGTGACAAAGGTTACACACTCTTTCATCCCATAGTGTTTTATGAATTGAGCAAAGCCCAGTTTCACTGTCTCATAAGTTGTTCTTATCTTAAAAATGCTTATTTTTTTCTTTACACTTGTCAAAACAAAGAGATAATTTTGATCTTCTAGATTAGGGTTCTTTACTTCATTTTTTTCCTTAAATTTTGATTTTATGATATTTTAAATACTATCATTATTCTGCAAAATGGTCTCTTCCATGAAATTTCTTGAATGACTTAGTCAAGACTAGACATCTTTATGCCATCCTCACTTGAGTCGAAGGTGGTTAAGACTGCATTTTGAAGCAATTTTAGGAAGCCTCTTGGCTTCCATGTTGTTTAACTTGTTCTTATATATTAAGTATCTATTCATAGTCGTGATCTTAATGGGGAAATACTTGCCCTTAAGAAAAGGATGAGATTATATTGCAATTAGAAAGAAAATGCTCCAGATAATGGAGATTGTTGTCACCTTTGTCACCACATTCATATTCTTTGTTTAGTCCATATCTCATGTATGCCTTCATGAATTTAGAAATATTGTACAAAGCGCTAGTGGATTCGTATACATTTTATGTTTTGTTTAAAATGTTTCAGTCACCAATGAAGTGAAGTGTTGATATGCAATTACACCAATGAAGTGAAGTGTTGATATGAAATTATACGAGCATAGATCCATCTTAATCCTAGATATATCAAGCACCCAGAAAGATAAAATCTATTGAGGTGCAAATATTTAACCCTTTCTCAAGTTTTGCATTCTAAAAAAAATTTTCACCTAGAAAGATTTGATCCCTCTCGACCTTTGATAGATCTAAAATTAAGATGAATCTATGTTAGATTAATTCATTAATATTAAAATATTAAAAAATATTAATATATTTATATTAGGACCTTCATAACTAATACATTATTTTAATGATCTATTAATTTAAATTAAGACAAAAACAAATATAACAAATTCAAACCAATATATATTTTTTAATATATTAAAATATTTTATAATATATTAATATTATATATATATTTATATATGTATATATTTCAAACATAAATATATATAAATATTATTTTAATATTTTGTTATTATTTCATTATGTTATGTTACATGGATACCTCTTTAGTATATAATTTTTTAAATATTATTTTAATGTTTTGTTATTATTTCATTATATTATGTTACATGGATACCTCTTTAGTATTGGGTTGTAGAGCTCTTATAGATGCGATTAAATTTTTTGACTTTTAAACTAGTATTTATTTATTCAATAATCAATATTTTATCATTATATTAATTCTTCATTTAAATTCATCGGTGTCATTATTCATGTGTTATTATTCATGCTTGTTATTATTCATGTTTATTAAAAAATATATTCTCTTTAATCTTCTATGTGTCTCCTATGTGAAATGGAAATTTAAATATACAACTATATTCTATTAAAATTAAAAAGAAAGATAACGAATTAAGGTATGAGAGTGGCTTTGATCCCCATAATAAAATTATTATGATAAAGAATTGTAATTTTATTATTATATTTTTAAGTAAAATGAATTTTTTTAAGTGTAAAATAGTATAACTTATTAAAAAAAAGTATAGGAATAGAATTATATTAATAGATAGTACTTTTCATTAAAACAAATTATTACTTTTAAATTTTTTTTATTGAAATGAAAATTTAAACAAAAAACAGACTTGAAAGTAGGGTATTAAAATATGAGAGTGACATTCTTTTAATGGCCAAAAATTCCTTCCAACGATATTAAATGATTATTTCTTTATTATTTATATGTTTTTATGTAAAATGGAGATTTAGATGAAAATTTAAACACAAAACAGACTTGAAAGTAGGGTATTAAAATATGAGACTAACATTCTTTTAATGGCCAAAAATACCTTCCAACGATATTAAATGATTATTTCTTTATTATTTATATGTTTTTATGTAAAATGGAAATTTAGATAAAAACAAAAAATATTTAAATGAGATTAGGGTTTTAAACATAAGATTGGAATTGTTCGAAATGTCAAGAAGTTATCTTTGAAAAATAGTTATTACTTTCTCCATTATATTTTTGTGGGATATTATTATTATTCAATGTATTTCAAAAGAATTACTCTATCATTTGTAAACTGAAAATTTAATAAAAAAAATATTCTATCAAGAATAGGGTGTTAAGGCATGCGAATGGCATTGTTAAAGAGGGTGGAAAGTATCTAAGATTGATTATTATATATTTTTTAAAGGTAAAATGAAAATCTAAATACAAAACAATATAATCAAAAATAAAATATTAAAACATGAAAGTGACATTGTTTGAAAGAGGACAAAGTACCTTTCCTCGTAAGGTTAATTATTATTTTGTATTTTTTTTTTATTTTATAATTTTTTTTTTATCTTTTTGAAGAAATGAAAATTTAAATACAAAACAATACTTAATTAAAATAGGATATTAAAACATGAGAGTGCCTTTGTTTTAAATGATAAAAGGTGCCCTTGTTTTAAATGATAAAATGTGACTTTCACATGAATGACTATTATTTTATTTTATTTTTATTTAAAAAGAAAATTTAGATATATTAGAGTTAATTGGGAATATGGTATTAATCTATGAGATTGGGGTTTTGGTGTTTAGTTTGGCCATGACCTTAAAAATAAATGATTATATATATTAATCCAAATGGTAGATGGTCCCTTTCACAGGACAAATAATGATTATTACTCTATCATTTATATTTTTTAAATGAAATGAATATTTAAGTACAAAACAATATGTAATTGAGAATAAGGTAATAAGATATTGAGAGTGACATTATTTCACATGGTAGAAGGTACCTCGTCAGGGTACCTTTGAGAAGATAAGAATTGATTTTCTTATTGAGAATTTTAGCTATATGTTAAAATAAACAACATCATAGTGTTTCTATTCCATTTTTTAACATTCGTTTTGACAAAAAAAAAAAGTGTATTTGATTATTAAGTTACTATTTATACATTTTAAGTGAAATGAAAATATAAATAAAAAAATAGTTATGTATTAAAGTACATGATAGTGACATTGTTTCAAAGGTACTTTTTACACCATAAAGAATGATTTCTGCTTAAGACTTTTATTTCTATGTTAAAACTGTCAACATTTATAGTGTTTCCATTTTATGTAATGACCCCTCCATTACGACTAGGAAAAGCGAAGCACAATTGGTAATTTTTTTTAAGCATTAGGAAGTTAGCATCAACACATAATTCAAACAACGCATAATCAAACAACATCATAATTAAAATAATTACAAGAGACTCAACGTCATAATCAAATAACATCACAACCAATGCATCAACATAATTAATAACGACACATAATCAACGCATCATCACATTTAGATAACAACACAATCAACAAGCATCATAAATGGCGACGCAAGATCAACTCATCACTATCAACTGGAATCATCAATACTTTGAATCACTCAACTCATCACGTAAATATAACATAATATAACATAAGGATAACATAAAGATAACATAAAGATACTACACACCCAACCTATCGTGCGAGGTTAGGAACTCCAAGACACATAAGAAATGCTCAAGCCCATGATTCATCCGATTGATTTTGACCACTTAAGGTCTCAGGGCTGGTGAATGTTTTGAGGAATAATGAGGTGTCTACATCCCACTAACACAATCAAGTTGAAAAACCAACTAGCTATATCAACAACATCAACAATAATCAATGACACAATAGTGTTCTAATAACCAATCGCACATCACATAAATTCCATGGCGCAAGATAATTTAATTACTAAATCAATCATACAACGACATGAGTTAAGGCACAATGTAATCAAATTTATTTTATTTTCAAGGTGCAAAAGAAGACATCTACTTTAATTCAAGGCACGTGACTAATCAACCATTTAATTAAATAATAGTCAACATTATCTCAAGGTGCGCGCATGATTCAAATTATGAATTAAACATAAACCAACATCATTCAATGCGTGCAATTAATCTATTCACTTAGGAAATCATACATCAACATAGTTTAGTGGTGAATATATTCTATTTAATTTTAAGATGCATGATTAATCAATTACTAAATTAAACAATACATCCACATTATTTTCAAGGTGGGTGCGTGATCTGATTACTGAATTAGACATAAATCAACATTCCTTCCATGGTGTAAGGGAATTCATTCGCTCAATCATGTATTCATTAATATTTAGTGGTGCGAGAAGTAACTACACATATGACCATCAATACATATCATGGAGCCAAATAATTATCAATTAAATTTGATGGCGCAAAATAAACATGTTTTAAAACAAACATATATTCACACAATTAATGGCACGAAAGTAGATTGATTACTAAAGCAATTCTAAATCAACCTTGTAAGATTGCACGGAGTAAACTAATCACAATAAATTCAGGGCATAAGTGAATAATTACAAGAAAATCACATGTAAACTTCATTTAAGGTGCACAAGTAAATTTAAATACTAAAATGATCATGCATCAACATTATTTCAAATGCAGGAGAAATCAATAGTTTTGTTCCTCGAATTTATTTAGGAGGACCTAAGCTCTTTTTTTTTAAACAATAGGAGAGACCTCACACACCTTACCGACATATCTAAATATAAAACTTATATTACCTTTTCAGTTTAAATTATAATACCTTGTTGCTTCCTAACTTGGGGTGACTTGTATAAGTAATAAAACTCAAATTGTATGTTTGTATTTTCACCTAATTTACCATTCTTATATACATATAGGTGTGAGAATAAAATACTACATTTAATAAAACTATATGTATAAGATATCAAACACACCAATTAACAAAAGCTATTTATATGGCATAAAAAAAAGGTAGGATTGAAAGCTTATCACAATAAAAGCACACCACTTCAAAGATAAAAATCAACGCATCATGAAATATTGGTGGACTTAAACACATGATGAATTTAAGGGTGTCTTAGCATGAATGTGAGGATTAATTAAAATCCGATCAATATGGAAGGTGATGCTTACCAATCTTGGAAATAACAGTCCTCTTTTTTAGGATAAACGCAGAGATAATTTAGGGGGAAAACATAGATATACTTAAGGAAAATGCAACCCCCATTTAAGGAAAATTGCAGAGAAATGAAGTGAAAAAAATGTAGAAGTGTTGAGCTGAAACACAAGGTAAAAACCACTAGGAGGGAACTCTAAATTTGGGCGAAATGTAATCTCCAAAACATGGATGATTTAAGGAAATAAAACGCCAAGAGGGAACAATAAATCTGGGAGAAATTTAATTTCCATACACAGAGATGATTCAAGGAAATAAAACACTAGGAGGGAACTCTAAATCTGGGTGAAATTTAATTTCCATAAACAGAGATGATTCAAGGAAATAAAACGCCATGAGGGAACTCTAAATCTAGAAGAAATTTAATTCACATACATAGAGATGATTGAAGGAAATAAAACGCTAGGAGGGAAATCTAAATCTAGGAGAAATTTAATTTTCATAAACATAGATGATTCAAGGAAATAAAATGCCAGGAGGGAACTCTAAATCTGGGTGAAATTTAAGTGCCATACACAGAGATGATTCAAGGAAATAAAATGCTACGAGGGAACTCTAAATCTAGGCGAAATTTAATTTCCATAAACATAGATGATTCAAGGAAATAAAACTCTAGGAGGGAACTCTAAATCTGGGATAAATTTAATTGCCATACACAGAGATGATTCAAGGAAATAAAACACAAACTAGATTTAAACAAAAATTAGAAAATTTAAGATGAAAGCAATTGGGTGAATGCACCAATGTTGAGTGAATTCCTCAAGGAAGGACGTAGAAAATTTAATTACAAAATGAAGAGGTTAAAGAACGATGGGATATTTCTAAACAATGAAAAAAAAATGCAGAGGTTATCACAATGCAGAGCTATACGCAAAGGTAAGTAAGTGGAATTTTAGGAGATAAATCACTTTTGGTTAATGATGAACATTGAGAAATGTTTAAAGGATCCATAATTAATTTAAAAAGACATATGGTACACATTAAAAGCTTATCAGAATATTACAATCTGAACATAAGTACCATAACCGAAGACGGTAATTTGAAGATGTTCTCCCGCACGTGCGCTCCATCTAGCTCCCCACTTGCTAGCCATGGAAACTTCAACAGTACCTCCCAGCCAACGCTAGGGGTACTCTTCTTTCCCCTTAGCCCCATGAGCCGTAAAGGGGAAACACAAAAATACAACCAGAATCCTCTAGCTCCCATCTTGCCTCACAAGGTAGAGAAATCACTCTTTCTCTCAAGCTAGGTATCCCAAACCTCACAAGTAAAACTAGTCAGAATTTCTGCAGCATAACCTTACTCATAACCAGTGTGTTCTTTCCCTCCTCTCAGCCATTTGTTTTATATAATTTTCCTTAGTGACACCTTGTCATTTGCAGATTTAATTCATTTTTAAAAATTAATTAGGAATTATTCCCCTCCATACACTTGTCACCCATTCCCTTCGTTGCACCAATAAATCCACAATTTAATTTAATTAAATGTCAATTTCCCTCACCCATTCTAAAAGTGCTCCTAAAATCACTCGTATTTGTCCCTTTATTCCATTTATTTCCCATTTATGACTCACACCTTTCTAAAACGGAGTTGAGTTAAAATATGATTGTTCTCTAGTTAGACTAGACTCTAGATACCTTTCTATGCTTACACATTCTTGTATGCTTTATTCCTTTCTTATTTTAATTTCTAATTTTGGTATTTACTTGCACAGTGTGTATTAAATCACTCTTTAGATTTGTTTTATCTTTTTATTGATTTCTTAAATTGATTTACTTCACCCCTCATTATTTAATTTAAAAAAATAGTTTCATTATATCTATGTTATTCTGTGTTAAGCATATTTTAATAATCTGTATTCATTTCGTTCTTCTCATAAAATTCAAATCAGTGGTATCAGAGCAGTCTGCTCCTTGTCATTTTAATCCATGTCCCCAACGAGGTCAGGGTGTAAAGAATTGGGTCTCGAGCTTGTTTCTCTTGAGGAAAAAAGTTCTTGCACACCCAAGAAACCTCTTATGGAAGGAGAAACGAAATATGATGAGACATTATATCCTTTCAAAATGTTTCTTAAGGAATCCCTCACACAACAGAGGAATGAGAGGATAGATATTTTCATGCAAATCCTTCGACGACTACCAACAGGTGACGCATCTTCCTCGAGTAGAGGTGTCACCCCCTTCGAGGTACAAATCAACTTCTATATTCCTATATTTGAAGGTCAGATAGAAAGATTCCATAGACAAGTGTTTGAATCTACTAGAAGCGTATTTTTCTATCCATAACTTTTCGAATAGAGAAAATATTACTTTTGCACTCCTAAAAGTCATTCCCCATGTCAAAGATTGGTGGGAAACTTTCTGTGAGAAAAAGGAAACAGAGAAACCCTCATAATTTACAGTCACGGCCACATGGGAATCCTTTAGGGATGATATTAAAGAAAAATACTACGTTGTCGAAAGTTATGATGACTTGTATACCAAATGGACTACACTGCGGCAAGAAAGAGACCAAGTAGTGCCAGAGTTCAAAAATATCTTCCATACCTTGTGCACCGAGCTGGGTATCAAAACATCAGAGTGACATATGATGCTCAAGTATCATGGTGCTATGCATAGATACATTTAGACCGAAATAGAATTTATGCACATATCGTACTTAGGCATGGCCTACCGATATGTCGTCAAAATCGAGCAGAAGCTCAAACAAAAGATGCGAAAAATTGGGCTTGGGAACCCCGCACAAAAAAATATAGGAAGGGGTGGTCCCAACCAATAGAACAAAGGACAGAGCAAAGAGGGATAGTATCAGGACAACCACTCCAAGCCACAAGCAAAGAAGGACATCGAAAAGAGGAAGAAAGATACCAGGAAGTGGTGTGACTTCCGTAAGAGACCTTGGCATAACACTGTTGATTGGCGCTCAAAGTAGTCGTTGGTAGCCGAAGTAAAAGCCTCTGAATCAGATGCAGGTTCTGACTCCGAGTCAAAACTAGAGAGGGGAAGACAAATCATTGACGCCAAACCCAGTGCCACCATTTCTACCATCAAGCTCCATCCTAGTGAACCAGACAAGTCAGAAGGAGGCGAGTGCCTCTTCCATTCATAGATGTGGGTAAAATGAACCTCGTTGCACTTCATCATTGATAGCGGTAGCCAGAAGAACCTCATCTCAACATTTTTCGTCAAGCCACTGACCCTTCTGGCAACATCACACCCACAACCCTACACCATTGGATGCCTCTGCCAAGGAAGCGATCTTTGTGTCAGCCAATAGTGCCAACTTTCATACGTAATCAATCCCTTCAAAGATAAGTTATTGTGTGATATTTCCCCTCTCGAAGTTTGTAATGTTCTTTTGGGCCAACCTTATTTATGGAAACGTCATGTTGTATATGAGTCTAGGCCTCGCAGTGTTATTATTACGTTAAATAGAAAATTGTACAAGATACCCGAGGTAGTCCCTCCTAGTGTTATTTCCTTGATATCTGCCAAGCAATGTAGGAACGTCATCTTTCAGACTGGGAAATTTTCCTTCTTCATGATTCGCTTTCAGAGTGAGCGAAAGATCATAGCCACATCAAGACCCTCCATGGACGATCTGTCCACATAACAAAATAAAGTGGATAAGGTCATGGAAGAATGCTCGAATATCTTCTCCTCTCCTACCAGGGTACCTCTGCACTACCAGGTCAAGCATCCCATCGGTCTAACCCCAAGCGCATCGCTACCCAATAGGCCAATTATCACCTCTATTTGTTAGAAAATGAGGAGATCAAGAGGCAGATCCAAGAAATGCTCCACAAGGGGAACATGCGTACCATCTCATCTCCTTGTGAGAGCCCAATCATGTTGGTGCAAAAGAAAGATAGGACCTGGAAACTCTGTATTGATTATTGGGCCCTGAATAAAGTCACAGTTCGAAACCAGTACCTGATCCCCTGAATCGACGACCTCCTTGATAAGCTCATGGGGTCCAAATAATTCAACAATATTGACTTGAAGTATGGCTACCACCAGGTCCCAATAGAACAAACATATGTATGGAATACCATCTTCAAGTCAAAAGAAGGCCTTTTTGAATGGTTGGTCATGCCCTTTGGTTTGAAAAAATCTCCAACAACTTTTATGAGGATGATGGATGATATCCTATGACATTTCATCAATACTTTTGTAGTGGTGTATCTAGATGACATCCTCATCTACAACAATACTTGGCCAGAACACTTGCAGCATATTCAACAGGTTCTACACACCCTATGGTAGCACAAACTATATGAAAACTTGGAAAAATTCTCCTTTGGCATGGACAGGGTCCATTACTTAGGCTACATCGTTGATAGGCATGGTGTGAATGTGGATCCAACCAATATATATGTCATCCATACTGGCCATCCCCAACCACACTCACTGAACTTCAGAACTTCTTGGGCCTCACCAATTTATATCGCAGGTTCGTGTTGCGATTCTCTCATATCGCATGGGCCCTCAACCAAGTAACTAGGGGTGGAGGTAAGGAAACATTTTTTTGGATCCTGTCCCAAAAACAATCCTTTGATGACTTGAAGAAGCATTTCTTCTCATCCCCAGTACTTTCATTACTGGACCTGCAACATCCCTTTGAGATCGAGACATATTATTTAGACTATATTGGGGGGGTCATTCTCACTCAACATGGACACCCCGTGTCATATCATAGTGAGACACTATCAGATGTTGTCCATAAGTACCCTACTTATGACAAAGAAATGTACTCCATTGTGAAAGCCTGCTTCCAGTGGAGACATTACATTCTTGGGAAAGATACAGTCATCCACACTGATCACAAGACACTACAGTTCATGAAGCCCAAGGAAAATTGTAGAATGACCACCATCAGAAGTGGTCCACATACTTACAACGGTTCCACCTCAACATCAAGTATAAAACATGAAGTACTAACTGAGTTGCTTATTTCCTCTGCTGACCTCCAATCGCGACACTCACCATGGTGCTAGAGTCTTGTGGCCACGATGCCTCTACATGGCCTCACCTCTACGAGACATACCTTGACTTCTCCACCACCTACCAAATATTGGGCTCCATCTCAGTTGTCGCTTATTTCAATCTTCGAGATGGGTTGTTGTGTCGTCTGGGCCATCTATGTGTTTCATCAACCGAGTGCATGAAGATTATTGGGGAAACTCACTACAGTCAGGTCCTGCACCACTTGCGCTATTTACAAACCGACCACTAAGAAACAGGGCAAGAACACCCCTCTTCCTATTCCTGACAAGTCATGGGAATCCATCTCAATGGACTAAATCTCAGGCCTCCCATCCACCAAGAGGGGAAATGACTGTGTTTTTGTGGTTGTTGATTTCATTTCCAAGATGGTGATTCTAGCTGCCTGCAAGAAGAACATCACAGCATAAGACATTGCCAATCTATTCTTTGAACGAGTATGGGTACATTTTGGGATCTCACAAACCATTATCTTATACCATGACAGTAGGTTCCTCAGAACATTCTGATCGAGCCTCTGATCATTACTGGATACCAAGATCACCAAATCCACTGCCTTCCACCCTGAGACAAATGGCCAAACTAAGGTCGTCAATTGGATGATCATACATATCCTATGCATGTATAATTCAAAACCCCTCGCAAATGGGATGAGAGTCTTCCCTATGTCCAACATAGCTAAAATGAATCCCTGCATAGCTCAATTAGGCGCAACCCTTTTCAGGTGGGGTTGGGATTCCAACCATTAGGCCTAATGGATGTTGCACTACCCATGGTGACCACCTCGATCAAATTGTCCCATGCTCCACCAGAAGCTCACAAAGACGCCTGGTTCATTGAGTGGATCCAACACATCTGCCAACAGGTTTAGGATATTCTACATAAGTCTAATTCCAAGTACAAGAAATGCCATGATCAACATCGGGTGCCACGTAACTTTTATTTGGGAGAAAAAGTTTGGTTGCACTTGCAGAAAGAACACCTTACATTTCCCCATCAGAAGATTCTACCACTCCTTTATTGTCCATACACCATCACCAAGGCTGTGGGTGACAATTCTTTTGTGCTCAACATTCCCCCTCTCCTTGGCCTGCACCCAGTCTTCAACATGGCTCTCCTTCGACCATATTTTCTTTACACTTGTCAAAACAAAGAGATAATTTTGATCTTCTAGATTAGGGTTCTTTACTTCATTTTTTTCCTTAAATTTTGATTTTATGATATTTTAAATACTATCATTATTCTGCAAAATGGTATCTTCCATGAAATTTATTGAATGACTTAGTCAAGACTAGGCATCTTTATGCCATCCTCACTTGAGTCGAAGGTGGTTAAGACTGAATTTTGAAACAATTTTAGGAAGCCTCTTGGCTTCCATGTTGTTTAACTTGTTCTTATATATTAAGTATCTATTCATAGTCGTGATCTTAATGGGGAAATACTTTCCCTTAAGAGAAGGATGATATTATATTGCAATTAGAAAGAAAATGCTCCAGATAATGGAGATTATTGTCACCTTTGTCACCACTTTCATATTCTTTGTTTAGTCCAGATCTCATGTATGTCTTCATGAGTTTAAAAATATTGTACAAAGCGCTAGTGGATTCGTATACATTTTATGTTTTGTTTAAAATGTTTCAGTCACCAATGAAGTGAAGTGTTGATATGAAATTATACTAGCATAGATTCATCTTAATCCTAGATCTATCAAGCACTTAGAAGGATCAAATCTATTGAGGTGCAAATATTTAACCCTTTCTCAAGTTTTACATTCTAAAAAAAGTTTTCACCTAGAAAGATTTGATCCCTATCGACCCTTGATAAATCTAAAATTAAGAGAAATCTATGTTAGGTTAATGCATTAATGTTAAAATATTAAAAAATATTTATATATTTATATTAAAACCTTCATAACCAATAAGTTATTTTAATGATCTATTAATTTAAGTTAAAGCAAAAATAAATATAACAAATTCAAACCAATATGTATTTTTTAAT